>JASDQU010713910.1:1809-27154 GCA_032191745.1 Picea mariana | reverse complement strand
AACTGTAAGGGAAAATCAGCATGCAATCTCATACTCCTTGCACGCTCCATGATTGTCCTGTTCATCCTTTCTGACACACCATTTTCTTGTGGTGTTGTTGGAAATGTCTTCTCTCTAAGAATCCCATGGTATGAATAGTAATCATCAAACTCCTTGCTGCAATATTCACCTCCATTATCTGATCTGAGACACTTCAAACTTTTTCCTATCTCATTCTCAACTAAAGCTTTCCATTTCTTAAAAGTATCAAAAACATCAGATTTTTGTCGAATGCAATAAACTCAAGTTTTTCTAGTTGCATCATCAATAAAAGTAACATAATAATGAGAGCTACCAAGAGATGATACCCGAGCTAGTCCCCATACATCTGTATGCACAAGCTCTAACCTTTCATTCTTCTTTTCTTTTCCGACTCTGAGAAATCTGACTCTCTTTTGTTTTCCATAAACACAATGCTCACAGAAGTCCAAATCAATTTGTTTAAGATTTGGCAGCAAATTTCTTTTGTGAAGTATCTACATACCCTTCTCACTCATGTGTCCAAGCCTATGATTCCATAGTGTTGTATCCACTCCTGTAGAAGCTAAAGAGATAGAAGAGTCAGTATTACCAGTACATAAATACAATGTACCTACCTTCTCTCCTTTCGCTATCACCAATGATCCTTTGATGACCTTCCACATCTTATCTGTAAATATGGATATACAACCTTCACTTGCTAACTGCCCTGTTGAAATTATATTTTTCCTTAAATCTGGAACATGTCTTACCTCTTTCAACAACCATTGGTTTCCATTTCATTGCTTTATTTTTACCTTTCCCATTCCAACAATTTTGCATGGTGCATCATCACCCAAATGAACCTGTCCAAAATCACCTTGAACATAATCTAGAAAATGTTTTCTATGGGGTGTGGCATGAAATGAAGCTCCTGAATCTACTACCCAAGACTTAGAAATATTATCTACAGAAAGAATCAAAGCATCTTGTAACACATCGCTTGTTACATTTGCTTCCTGATTTCTCTCCTGTTGTCCATCTCTTTGTTTCTTTGGAGCTCTGCAATCTTTCTTCAGATGTCCTTTCTTCCCACAATTCCAACACTCTATCTTTCCAAGTCTGGATTTGGATCTGCCCTTCCTAGAATTCCTGCAGTTCCCTGAGCCCTTTCCTCTATCCTTTTGTCTTCCCCTGTTCTCCATGTTCAACGTATTACCTGATGTCTCACCTGTGCTTTTCAGTCGCATTTCCTCACTAAGGATAACACCAACAACATCATCAAATTTTAAAGTATTTGAACCAAAGATAGAGTTACTTACAGCCATGACCAAGCTGTTCCAGCTTTCTGGCAATGAGAACAAGATTAGAAGAGCCCTGACCTCATCATCAAAGTCCAATTTTACAGAACTTAGTTGATTAGTAACCGTATTAAATTCATTTAAATGATCTGCAATAGACTGATCAAAATCTGGACCAGGGGTCAAAATTTAGCTCAAAAATCAAAGTTCTCGGAATTGCCTCAAAACGAACGGGTGCGTAGCCCTCGTCGTCACGAACCAATGCAACTCGTTTGGGTTCAAATGGACGTCAGATGAGAGAGATATCGCGTTCTGTTCGAATCGTCAAACAGGCAAAAAAAATTGCTGACTGTACAGTCCGTATAGTCCGTACAGTTGACGTGGCAGAGGCCGTACAATGACGTGGCATGTCCGTACGCTGAGGTGGCAGATGGTAACGTGGCATTCATTTATTGGTCGATTTGGACGAATCACAAATGCGACACATGGAATTACTTTGGTAAATGGTGTGGTGCCATGTGGCCCAGTCATGGGCTGCCACGTGGCACCCTGTTATTGGTTTTTGGTTTGGTTGTTGTTTAAAAGGTATGGAGTCCGTGGGGATCGAACCTCGGACCTCCCCCAAGGTTCAGCGCTTTGGTAATGTGTGGGATACCACTAGCCCACATGGTGGTCCTTGTAAAACATATGGTTTTTATTATATTTGAATTGAATTAAAGTATGAGTTGGGGCACGTCCGGGCTGGGGGCTTAGCCCCAGCCCCCGATCACACACTTTATACATATGACCTTAATATATTGCGCGCGTGCGGGATTTGGTACATTTTAAAAAGGTTAGCCCCGGTTTCATGTGTTTTAACATATGACCACCATGTAAAACGCGTGCGAGAGTTGAATTGGTTTTAAAACGGTTATACCATATGCCGACACTTGTCGGTTAACCATTCAGCCTTGAAACTTAGCCCTCTTTTGCGATAGCACAAGGTCGCATGGACCCTTGTGACCATGGCCTTGGCAGTTAGGGGCTGGGCGTGCCCTAACCGTCCTATAGTTTGACCATTTTTGCGGTTGCGCGCCGGTGCTAGGTTTTATCATGAATTTGGAGCGCGTGTGCTAGGTTGGGCACACAGAGGTGCGTTTTGGCGAACCAGAGACAACAAGCTTGAAAGAAGAAAATGGCAGGAGGCCTATCTTCTTCATTTTTTGGCCAAATGAGGTGCCAAAAAAGCCCAGCTAGGGGTTTTTGGACGTTATGAATCCATTGACACTATTTTCAAAGCCAGTTGAAGACTTCTTTTGCATTTTTTTTAACCATTGAAGTTTCAGAGAGCTCTAGGGAGCTTGAAGCCCTCATTGTTTGAGATCATGCTCAAATGAGCACATGTTTGTTTTCTGTGATTGAATAATCATTTTTGGCTAATTGTTATGCTCTGAACACTTTTGGATAGGTTTCAGATCCATTTGAGGACTTTTACAGGTGTTTTTTCCAAAGAGAATCTTAGGGAAGCTTAAGGCCACATGTAGAAGAGGTCATGCCCGGATGAGCCATGATCCGTTTTCAGAGTTTTATTTGTCATTTTTGGGGTTTTTATGTATTCTGATCCCAATGGTACAGTCAAAATTTCCATTGGAGTTGAGTAGTAGCTTTTAAAAGAATCTTTGACAAATTAATCCCAGAGAGCCAAGTCCATTGATGGAGGCTCAAGGAGATGTAGCCCAGAGAGGGGTGAACACCTTTATCATCTTGTTATTGTTGTGAGTTTGATGGTTTATTTGATGCAAGTTATATTGCTCTGTATTTATTTAAAGCACATATTTAACCATTTAATCTTGCAAAGACCTCACACATAAACATTTAAAAGAAGAATCATAAACTTGGCACATAATTTATCTTGCATATTTTAACACATGGAGCAAGGTCCTGTAAAGTTTTATTTAAAGAGAATAGAGGGTTCTTTCATAGCATAACAAGTCAACCCACTATTTTCAGATCAAAGACCCACCTTTTGACATCTTCATATTAAATAATCTCTTCATTAGAAATACCTTATTGGACGTCGAGGGTTTTTCATACAATTTGGCCAATGCGTCCATCAAACCCTTCATTGTCTTTTCTTTGGAAATATTGAAAGCCATGGATGTTGTCAGGCTCAGCCGTATCATTCCTAGAGCCTTTCTGTCAAGAATCTCCCATTATTCGTCTTTCATGGTCGTCGGCTTCTTTGCTACTCCGCCCAATGGTAGGAATAGATCCTTCTGATATAAATAATCTTCCATCTGCATCTTCCATAACTGGTAGTTTTGGCCATTAAATTTCTCGACCCTAAACTTTATATCTTCCGACATTGCTCCCACTCGAACCAGGAACCATCTTTTCCTACGAGTTACCTTTCGCTCTGATACCAGTTGCTAGAAAAACAGGACCATGGAGCAATAAAATAAAACAAATGTGGAAACAAAACACAAAAGATACACAATACAATAGAGACACAGATTTACGTGGTTCACCCAATGTGGGCTACGTCTACGAGAGAAATTGCCAGGTCCTTCCTTTATTATTATTATCCAGCATATGAAGGGATACAACCTACAACAAACCTGCTGTAACTTCCTCTTCTTTCTCTCACAGTCTCCTATCTCAGAATACAATATTCATAATCAACCATAGCCGCAATAAATTTCTCTCATAAAAGAGGGTTGTCTTCTAGGGAAAAAAACCCTAACATAATCTCTACCGTTAGATCTGTGACCTTATAATGAACAGTCCAGATTTACAATGAAATTACAATATACATTTACACGACAATTTTTCCTTCGGGGGCTTTGCCCCCGAATCCCTGCTGGGGGCCCGCTTGCCCCCAGACCCCGCAGAGGGGGTACCCACCTCTGCACTCCCCCGCGTGGAAGAGTGTACATACTTCTGGGGTGTAAATACTTCATGGGGTATAAACATGGCTGAAAGCAAGGATCTATGAATCAGGAAGATAATCAGGCTCCACAACCAACAATTCCATGGTATTTGAAATTAACACTGGGAAGGGATAACAAAATCCTCCAAGAATATTGGTTTAGTGTGCATTAATGGCAGATCTTCTCGAGCCTTGCGCCCATCAATGACAATTTACACGATGAGTTTTTAGCATTAAAGATTTAGAAACAAGACACACACACACACACACACACACACACACACACACACATATAAACATTATTTTTCATTATAGACAGGTGCGAAGGTGACGCAGACGAGGAAGAGAAAGTTCTGAAAAGTGGTGAGAAGGGCTTCAAAATAATTTTACAGGAGATAGTGAGGACAAGTGTCTGTCCAACGGTGAAACTGCACGAGTTGGAATTTTTGACGGTAAAACGCGTAAAACGTAAGAGGGCATGATGGTGTAGTTCAGCAGACAAAGGTTTGTATATTTGCGGAATTGCGGGAAAGTGTCTAAGTAAGGAATAGGAAAATGTTGTTCATGCTCGTTTTCAGAACTAGGGTTTGAAGATTTCGTGAATGGGCCAACCTGAGGTCCAACGAATGACATTCCAATTCTGAGTAGCCTACAGAGCAGTGTGATTTTGTGTAGGCTTTCAGGGAGCATAGAGAAGGGAAGCATGTACAATATTTGGATTGCAGGTTCTCGGGCTGGGGGGCTCAAAATTTGGCCTCTATTTTTTCATGCCTTAGAAATAGTACCTAGACTTTCGCGATATACAAATTGAGAAGTAGACTTGCGGGCTCAACATTGCACTACTGTTGTTCTGTGTCCTCCAAACAACACTCAGAGTTCCACGATATACAAATTGACAAACGGACTGCAGGGCTGGCAGGCCCAGGATTGTGATTGTTTACGGATCGAAGTTCCGTGATATACAAATTTTGATATTGTACAATTTAATTGGCTGGCTAGACATTGCAGTTGTATTGGTCTGTGTCCTCCAAACAACACTCAGAGTTCCACGATATACAAATTGATAGGCAGACTTCCATACTTAGACACTTTTTGGATCGCGAGTTCTCGGGCTGGAGTGCTAAAAATCATGCCTCTATTGTTTCGTGTCCTACAAATAGCAGGCAAAGTTCCGCCATATACAAATTGATAGACAGACTCCAGGACTAAAAACATTATTTTCAAGTACTAAAATATGAATGTTAAATATTGATATTGTACAATTTAATTAAAGAAAATTATCAAATGAGTGGAAAGCTTCGAGTCCGGGTACAATTGTAGATCACCAAAGTTTTGGGTGCAGGATGTATACCACACACATAGGGCATGGGAGCTAGATGTCGCTGAGAAAGTAACTCACGGCCATAAAATTCGCGAACTATGAAAACGAACGACGGTTGGTTGGACACGTGATGTAGAGATATAGATGGACATGAAAGCTGCCAGCTCGTCGTCTGGGAACCCTCGACCATAGACATGGAAATGATAGTTCGACAAGGTGTAGCTGGGAACCCATGGCTATAAATTTGGCTAAGGAAACGAAAGCGCTTGGTCGGACTCGTGGTGTATATTTCATAATTCATGTGCAACACCAACTGTCTGGTGACCAGACCAGTATGTGTACAAATCAGGGAAAAGTAAATATGCAGCTTTATAAAGTATGTACGGATCGCCACTTTGTTGATCTCGGGTTCTCGGGCTTAAGGGCTCAAAATTGGGCCTCTATTGTTCCGTGTCCTACAAATAGCAGCCAGAGTTCCGCGATATACAAATTTATAGATGGACTCCAGGACTGGCGAGTTCAAGATTGCGATTGTCTACATCTATAACATACAACATATATGCTATATAGCTAACATTATCTAAAAACATTATTTTCAAGTACTAAATTATTAATATTAAATATTGATATTCTATAATTTAATTAAACAAAGTTATCAAATAAGTCGTAAGCTTCGATTCCAGGTCCAATTGTAGATTGCCGAAGTTTCGAGCGCAAGATGTATACCAGGCACACAGGGCATGAGAGCTGGATGGTGCCCACAAAGGAACCCGCAGCCATAAAATTCATGAACTATGAAAACGAATGGCGGTCGGTTGAACTCGTGATGTAGACATATATATGGACATGAAATCTGACACTCCGTCGTCTGAGAACCTGCGAGCATAGACATGGATTACCTAAGTTTCGGATGTAAGATGTACACTCTGAACACGGGGAATAAGAGTTTGATAACGCGTAGAGGGGAACCCACGGGCATAAAATTGGGTAAGGAAACGAAAGCGGTCGATGAGACTCGTGCTGCATATTTCATAATTCATGTGCAACACCAACTGTGTCGTGACCATACCAGTATGTGTACAAAGTAGGGAAAAAAAATATGTACCTTTATAAAGTATGGGCATGAGATTTTATAGGGCATGTACGGATATTGCATTCCAAACTTGGCCATTTTGTGGATTGCGGGTTCTCGGGCTGTCGAGCTAAAAAATAGGCCTCTATTATTTTGTGTCCTTCAAATAGTACTCAGAGTTCCGCAATATACAAATTGACAGACAAACTTGCGGGTTGGATGAGATTTTATAGAGCATGCACACTTTTTGGATCGCATGTTCTTAGGATAGCGGGCTAAAAAAAGGGCCTCTATTGTTCCGTGCATTACAAAAGCACCTAAAATTCCACGATATACAAATTTACAAGCAGACTTGGGGGTTGGTTGGCTCAACATTGTACTTCTATTGAGTTCCGTGATATATAAATTCACAGACGGACTCTAGCGCTGGCGGGCTCCGAGAAAGGAGCAATACATACTAAATATGTACTTTTATAAACTATGGACATGACATTTTATAGAGTATGTATAGATCCCTTATTCCATACTCAAGCACTTTTTTGGATCGTGAACTTGCGAGCTGGCTGGCTCAACATTGCACTTCTATTGTCCCATGTCCTCCAAACAACATTTATAGTTCTACGATATACAAATCCACAGACAGACTCTAGGACTGGTGGACTCAAGATTGAATATGTATTACACATTACATGTAATATGTATTGCAGGTTATCGGGCTGGCGGGCTCTAAATTGACAGACGGACACCACAAGTGGCAGGCTCAAAATTGAATATGTATTACACATTACATGTAATATGTAATACATATTACATGTAATATGTACAATATGAAATAGGCAAGCGGACGGTCGGGCTGCCAATATAAAAGTAATTGGAAATCTGAATACGTGTATCCACCAGTTCCTGACCTAGAAATTTTCCGAGGAATGAGTAATCCATAGTAAATATGTAATTTTATAAAGTATGGATATAAGATTTTATAGAGCATGCACAGATCCCTCATTCCATACNGAACTTCGGGCTGGCTCGCTCAACATTTCACTTCTATTGTTCTGTGTCCTCCACGCAACACTGGGAGTTCCGTGATATAGAAATTGACAGACGGACTCCAGGACTGGCGATTTCAAGATTGCGATTGTCTACATGTATAACATATAACATATATGTTATATAGCTAGCGTTATCTAAAAACATTATTTTCAAGTACTAAATTATTAATAATAAATATTGATATTGTACAATTTAATTAAAAAAAATTAGCAAATGAGTTGCAAGCTTCGAGTCTGGGTCCAATTGTAGATCACCGAAGTTTTGGGTGCAAGTTGTATACCGCACACACGGGGCATGAGAATTGGATGGCACCCACAAAGGACCTCGTGGCCATAAAAATCGGGAACTATGAAAATGAACGGCGTTCGATTGGAATCGTGATGTAGATATATAGATGGACATGAAATCTACCACTCCGTCATTTGGGAACCCCAGTATGTGTACAAACCAGGAAAAACTAAATATGTACCTTTATAAAGTATGGACATGAGATTTTATAGAGTATGTATAGATATCGCATCCCATACTTTCCCACTTTGTGGATCGCGGGTTCTCGGGATGGCGGGCTCAAAAAATAGGCGTCTATTGTTCTGTGTCCTACAAATAGCACCCAGATTTCCACGATATACAAATTGACAAGAAGACGTGCGGGGTGGCTGAGATTTTATAGAGCATCTACACTTTTTGGATCGCGGGTTCTCGGGCTGGCGGGCTAAAAAACGGGCCTTTATTGTTCTGTTCTTTACAAATAACACCCACAATTTCATGATATACAAATTGACAAGCGGACTTGCGGGCTGGCTGGCTCAACATTGTACCTCTACTTATTTCCGCGATATATAAATTGACAGACGGACTCCGAGGCTGGAGGGCTCCCAGAAACAAGCAATACATAGTAAATATGTACAGATCCCTTATTCCATACTTAGCCACTTTTTTGGATCGCAGACTTGAGGGCTGGCGAGCTATAAATTGGGCCTTTAATGTTCTGTGTCCTGCAAATAGCACTCAAAGTTGCGCGATATACAAATTGACAAGTGGACTTACGGGCTGGCTGGTTCAAAATTGCACTTCTATTGGATCAAATAACACCCAAAGTTGCGCGATATACAAATTGACAAGTGGACTTGCGGGTTGGCGGGATCTAAACTGGGCCTCTAATGTTTCATGTTTTGCAAATAGCACCCAGAGTTGCGCGATATACAAATTGACAAGCAGATTTGCGGGCTGGTTGGTTCAACATTGTACTTCTATTTATTTTCGTGATATACAAATTGAGAGATGGACTCCAGGCCTGGCGGGCTCCGAGAAACGAGCAATACATACTAAATATGTGCTTTTATAAAGTATGGACATGACATGTTATAGAGCATGTACAGATCCCTTATTCCATACTTAGACACTTTTTTGGATCGTGGACTTGCGGGCTGGTGAGCTCTAAACTGGGCCTATAATGTTCCGTATCCTGCAAATAGCAATCAAAGTTGTGCGATATACAAATTGACAAGCGGACTTGCGGTTTGGCTGGCTCAACATTGTAATTCTATTGTTCTGTGTCCTCCAAACAACATTCGAAATTCTGCAATATACAAATTGACAGACAGACTCCAGGACTAGCGAGATCAACATTGAATATGTATTACACACATGAAGACAAGTGAATGTAGAGGAAGATATGGAGTGTCAAAGGAGGCGCAAAAAAAAAAAAAAAAAACACAACTGCAAACCAGTTCAACAAATAGAGACAGAGTAAACAAAAAACTATTTAATATTGAACACGGGCATAAAAAAACACACCTTTGCATGGATTCATCTACATCTCTGGTTAGGAGTTCTTTGCGGCATCTAGTTTTCTGGTTTGCTTCCATGAACAAACGTACAAAATAAAAGGAGTATGAACACAAGTTAACATGTAAAGAAAAAGGCCAGTACTATGTACATATACTAAAAAAAATAGAATAAGATGAATAGAGTAACAAATAGTTTTTAGAAGGATGTACCTTTTTTGTTTCTTTTGCATAATGTATATTTTATAATTCAAGTACAACACCAACTGTATTGTGACTAATCAGGGAAAACTAAGAAGCTGGATAATTTGTTTTTTTATTTTTTTGCAACAAGCTATACAAATATGCTTTGAAACATAGAAATATGACTTTGCAAAATGTTTGATGTATATCTCATAATTCAAGTGCAATACCAATTGTATCGTGATCAGACCAATATGTGTCTAAGATAAACATATTGTATTGAGGAATGGGCACATTCGACCACACATGGTCAATAAGTGTGTTTTGCAGATGGCTTGTGTTATGCAAAAGAAAGCGGAGACTGTATTTGCACACGTAGTTTTCCAATTCTTTTGTTCTGCCATTATTTTGTAGCATGTCAATATTGAAGTCTCCTACAAGCACAATGGGTCCGTTCAGATGGAAATGGCCCAATGCATTGGAAATAACATCTACTATGTTGGAGAATGCTACATGTGGAGCAAAATACAGATTCAGTATCGCAATTTCTGTTTCATGGAAAAAAAAATTGCAAGCACCACCTCAACATTCTTTTCTTCGATATGTATATGCTCCAAAATTGGTACATGTTTTTTCACCAATATCATCACCCCATGTGTAATGTAACTTGATATGCAATTGTGATTTCAGAATTATTTGTTTTGCATGCATAATGCCATGTATGTTTCCTGCAAGCACAAAATATCGGATTGCATTGTATCATAGTCATTGAGTATATCATCCATGTGTGCATTTCAACTGCGTGTGTTAAGCGAGAGAATTGATACAAATGAATTTGTTTGTATGAATTGGTAATCATAGTGCAGTTTCCATTTTGTGGTGGTCTTGAGTCATTCCATTTCAATATCAACTTTCTGTTTGACTTTGAATTTATCTTTTGTAAGAGGACTTAGTAAATACAAGGAGTCTATGCTTCTGACACGGGACAATTTTGTGTATACAAGTCCATGTATCCAAATTCCAAGAGGATGAAATGCAACATTATCAAGTGTTAGTCCTTGTGATTTTGGACTGTACGTGCACATACAAGTTTAATCAGAAACTATTTTCGAATTTTCAGTCGACCTGTCTTTGCTGATGTCGATACCGGCTTTGATATTCGCAAAATAGGTGTCCAATCGCTTCCAGTGTTTGAATTATATAGATAAGACAATTTGCTTGCTTGTCGCTTGCCTATATGTGGTTCATGGAACTTAATCCAAATGACATCAAGTTTTTCTATTTTCGTATAGCCTTTGAGTATTCCATCTGCACCATTGACCAAGCCATCCCGTAAATCATAGTTACAGGCATATATTTCGACCAACATTTCTAATTTGAGGACAAGATGCAAAGGTAAAGTGGTTGTATGTTCATGACGTGGCACATTTCCATGGTTGTATTATTCCAAGTCAATTGAATCGATGATGATATCATCGCCAGGCATGAGCGATAGCATGTGGCTGTTATGCATTGCAACATCCTTATTTGTGTAGAACAGGTAAGGGAACGTTGGGTCTGTTGGTGCAGGTTGCAAGCACCTCGAATTGATATATGTTAAGTCATCATATGTTTGGTTGTTTGTCTGCATTCTATTCAGAATTGCAATGAATGTTTCATCTATCTAGCACATTGTAGTATGCAATTCAAAGCATTTAATATTGTCTCTCTAGAAGTCATGCGTCATTGTTTCCATGTTAACAGTAGGTTGTTCAAATATCAATGAATCTTGGATGGGCTGTGCCTGGTAAAGATCCCCACAGAATATCATGTCAATGTTTCCAAAGTATTTCATGTGCACATGTTTTATGATTCTTAGTCGACTGTCAATGGAATACAAGAACTGACTTCCAATCAAATATGCTTCATCTATAAAGACAAGTTGGAGTTCCTCGTAAATCTTAGACAATGTATCCAACATTTCCTTGCTAAGTGGAAGAAACTGTGACTTGTTAAAAGGCATTAAAAATGCAGAGTGGACTGTTGTTCCACCTGCATTATATGCAGTTTTTCCTATGTTTTCAACTATTAGGCCCTTTGGTTTCATAGGATCAGAAGAATTGTTTGAATCATAGATTTGTATAAGCATTCAGAATAGTGCTTTCGCTGTGAATGTATTTCTTGTACCTGCTCTACCTATAAGTAACAAGTGCACATGAGTGTCCATGTTCAAGCGTTTTTTAAGAGAAATGTCCTTTACAATTGTTTGTTGTTCTCGATTCAACATATGTCTTATTCTGTGGTATTCATTATTACCAATTAGGAAAGGATGTTTTGTGACTTGAAAACCAAGATTGATACGTTTTTCAACTCCACCTGCTGGAGGACAAGGCAAATCCACTTGTAAGTCATAGGACTCGCAAGGAGTTCTGGTTGTTTTTCGGTTTGTGAATGTCTCATAAGGATTGTTAGGGTTTTCTAGCTCATTAACTGCAATTTCTAGATTAACCCATGTTGGATTAACATTGTAGGTAAATATAGCTTCATTGATGTGCACTATAGTCTCAGAGGTAACATACGTAGCCTCCCATGTAGACAAGTTATGTTTTAATGTCTCTTCGTTTTCATCGAACGCAATGTACAACAATAGTTTTTCTCTACAATAGTTTTCATAGTCAAGATGTTTATTGTATTTGACAAACTGTATCACAGAGGGTTTTTTTCTTTTTGATATGGGCGCACCATTTTTTTTGTAATGCGATACAAATTCTGCTAAGAAGATATGCCGAATAGGAGATGGACGCTAGAGGTAATTATCAACAATAGAGCGACATAGCATGTCTTCTGAATTGTCAAGCTCTTGTTCTAGCAAAACTGGTGGTTTAAGCACATATGTGAGTTTTTCAAGTGGAGATGTGTTTATGAAGACACATTTTCTTGAACTACAAGTGAGGGGCAGGGAAAGTACAATGTGAATTGCTTGCTGAGCAGACATTTGCTGAATATTAAGAAATGTGTTTTCAAGTGTGTGTATCATTTGTATGGCATCAATATGACTTCTTTCATGTTCTTTGCGTATTATTATAAATGCACTTGTCATAGATTTGTCAACCTTTTTCATATACGAGGTATAGTAGGATGCTACAACATATGCATTGAGAATGTACTGCGCATCTGTATTTTCTTTCCACATAACTGGCATGTCCTTGGAGAAACTGTTGTTCCAAATATGGGAAAGTTTTTGTTTAAGGAAAAATTTTGATTGCTTAAGCGTACATTGTATGGATTTGATGTACTCATCTTCTGATAGATTTAACTCTGTCAAAAACGCATTGAAGCTCATCAGCTCGTCAAATTCTCCTTGTTCTAGAAATGCGAACAAGGATTTAGATTTCTCAACAACAATATTTCCCTCTAAACTAAGTGGCTCTATGATTCTTGTAGCTCTCATTGGCGGCAAGGGAAAGTTGTATCTGCAATGCAAGTTTTTTCGTTTTCTAAAACTTCTTGTATGGTAATGTCTATGAACTTTGGCAAGTTTTGGATCTAAATGATCTGTGTTTCATGTTATGTACTTCTCCACAAATTGTCCGATCTCTGAGTTGTTGTAAGCTCCATAGACTGGTGCACCCTCTATCCACAACAGTGCGTGGTCATGTTCATTTCCCCTATTCTGGAATTCAGTCACAAAAAATTAGTCCGATATTTTTCCGAAAAACATTTCATCATGGCATATCAATTGTCTCAAAGCATTTATTCTATGTCTATAGTAGCGAGTACATGTCACTGAGTATTTTCTTATGAGGTAGTCAATGTGATTGTTTTCCAGTGTATCGATTTGTTTTTTACGTTTCCTGTTCCTATGCAAGTCAAATATGACAGCTACCAATGGATCCTAGCAATGCTCTGCACTTGTAAATGTGATGAAAAATGTTGACAGGCCCAATTGCTGGATCATTGCAAAAATAGTTTTTTTTTGTTTTGTTGCAAACAATCAGGAGAGGTGTGAATGTTTTTGAAATCTATGTATCAAATATCAGATTTCATAATTTTTTCTAGGTTTACTTTGTACTTGACATCCTTGGCCAACAACTTTATTCCTTGTAACTGGCCTTTTCTTATTCAGACCCACATGTAGGAGAGAAATTGCTCTACTATTATGCACATTGTTTTGAAAAACAATTTTTTTATGTGACAGGAGAAGTCACCGCTTGAATGTAGCAGCTCCCATCGGACTATTTTATGATAACTGAATCATTCTGTAATGTCAGTGGCATGTGGATATCCATAGAAGAGTGTTGGAAAGTTCATTTCCTCAGCAAATTTGTCCTTGAATATTCCAAGTGGACGCTGCCCCTCAGCAGGTGCAATTTCGACAATCTTGTCTTGCAAGTCACGAATGCACTGTGAATCAGTGAATCCATGCACCAATGTCTCAGCAGGTGTTTCATTCTCCGATTCATCACTTGCATCAAATTCACTAGCATTTTCGAGAGTCTCTGCAAAGTTGGCATCCTCTTCTGCAAGAACACTATTCCAGTTCTCATTTATACAAATGCTTTGTGCTTTGTATAGGCCCTCGAACATAATTACTTTAATGCTTTCATAACAACATGCACACACACTTTTCTTGTCTGATAGGCATTTTTGTATCGCAAGCATCTTTTCAGAGCCACAACAATCGTCATTGTATCGCTAATGAATTGTGGCAAGGCTTTTTTCACAACATCTAGCTGAAGAGGCACATTAATAATTGATCCTATTAAGCCCATCTGGGGTCGTTTATAGCCCCAAGGTCTAATTTGTGCAAATGCAATTTGTAGAGACACAAGTCTCTCCTCAAGTTCCATAACTGCACTTACATCTGGTAGTGTTGTATTACATCTTATTTGCTCAGGGGTTGCAAATTGTGGCAGTTTTCCATTTTCAAGTGACCGTTTGCATGGAAGACAAATTTTTCCAATGGAAAATGGTTTATCATGCGCTGTCAAGCGGAGGTATTCTGCTTGCAAATCAGGCGTGAAAGACTTACTATTTTTTGAGAAATTCAATTGTTCACAAATTGTACACGCAATGGAAAGAGTGTCTTTAATTTCTTTCATGTACGTCTATCTTGCATTTTTATTTCGTAGGAAAGTATGAGTAGAAAGTGTTTTCTGGTTTTCATTGGTAGTCGTGCATGGTGTTGCTTCTAGGCCACAAAATGAGACAGTTGCATGACCATTCTCGAATATGTGACCATACCTATTTCTGGTCTGTTGTGCACGAACACATTTCTTTAGATCGTGATATGTGATTTTCTCTCTAAAAGGAAGCGTAGAAATGTATTTTTTTTTCTCTCGTGCATGACCTTTTTCAAGTTGTGCTAACTTACTCTACGTTTCTTGTCCAAGGGCACGATGACCTGATGAAAACTGGGATGAATTTCACTCCGATTCAGGTTGTCATAACTTAAAGTACGTTTTTTGTTTAAGGGGTGTATGGCCTCATCACATCTGGGATGAATTTTACGCATAACGTTTTTCAAGTTGTGATAACTTACTCTACGTTTTTTGTTTAAGCCGTGTATGGCCTCATCACAACTGTGATGAATTTCATGCATGGATTTTTTGTTCAAGCCCCGTATGGCCATATTGTAACCGGGAGGAATTTCATTCTCACTAAAAAGCATGCAACGTGTATGCAGATTCGATGTGGTTTGGCTAGCATGGACATTGAACCGTGAACCACTGATATGTCCAAGCAAAGGTTCATAATGGATATGTGTTGTATCTGTTTTCAAGGAGAGGATGTCAATTGTTCGATCGTAATTTGAATCAATAGGCCAGGAATGGACAGTGCCATCTGGCAAGGCCGACCATACCTGGATATTTACTCTGAACATGATAGACAACCATTACAAATAGAATCTGCAACCCTCCACATTCCCTTTTTCATATGGCAGTGCCATGTTTACAAGGTATTCTTGCCAACTTCCAATTGCTGACATATTTTGTAGGAGATATGGCAAAAGGTGTTGATGCAAGCACCTAAAAGTCTATTGGTTGCCACCTATAATTGCATTTCAAAAGGATTGTACAGTGTAAAGACGCAACAACTGCACATCTAACTCCACTGCTACCAAACAACAAATTGCATTGAACATACTATCTCCACAGCTAGACATAACAGTTGTTGCTAGCTGTAAACCATGGCAGTCTATGCGATGCATAATCCATTTCCACTGCGATTCAAGGTCTTTGCAAATGAGGGACAAGTAAATATGATCTTCTTCAACATTGCATATGGATATTTTTCTGTACAGTAGTGGTTCATAATGACCACTGACAACATTGACATCATGGAACAAGATGCAATATGGATTGTCAGATGCAGTTTTGTTGAATAGTAGATATCTTGTTTTTCTTGTCAATGACCATATTCCAATTGATATATTGATCCAGTTAGAAAACCACCGTATACAAAATGTATCTCCCCAAAGTCCCCTCTCATGTGCAGGCAGAATTGTAGATGCAGACAACCACATATTTGAAAAATACATAGCAACATCATGTATTCCATGCAACTGTCGAAGAAAATCAGATTCCAGTTCATATTCATACGACTACAATGCCTCAGCATCACCATTTTTTAAATAGCCCAGGAAATAATCTATCAATCCATTGCGCAGGTCGGTCGAGGAATAACAAAAATGTAGTAGAACCTGAAATGCATCGAAAAGGCAATCCCCTATAGTATACGAGAATGCATCCAATCTAAAAATCCCATTGCTATGCAAAACCTCGTCAATGTTGTCATGTATAATGGAGTGTGTATCTATTTCATACGAGTCAACATCTATTACTTATTTCATCTTTTGAACTTTCATTTTGAAGCTGTTTGTTAGATACTTTCAGTTTGCATGAAAACATAGAAAAGGGGAAAAAAAGAATAAAAGTAGGAAAAAAAAAATGGAAATCAAAATAGGAAAACTACAAGCATGGAACTGGGTACCAATCCCCGTATGTATCTTTCAACCTTCTTCTTGTCAACTTCAATCCCCCCTAGTCCCCATAGCAGATGACAAGAAAAAAAACCCACACTGGAAAGAGAACCAAAAAAAAAGAAACAACGCAAATAAATAACACCATAAATTTACTCAACAGAAAGATTGATTTGAACCTATTCATGGTGTGCATCCTACAAGCTTCTCAAAGATAGACAAAATTTCTGCAAAATACAAAGGACATGACAAAGGGAACAGTTGGATGCAATTTTCCGACCCATAGAATAAAATCATTCCCTACGTCTATACCCCGGTGGATGATTCCCTCTTGCGATAGCTCCGAACTACTTTTCGAAAACCCCTCTGCATTGCAATTTTCAAAATAGCTATGGATGTGGCAGCCAACATATGAAGACGCATGGTTTCTAGGAACAGAAATTAAGAGCATAGAGAAAGATGGTCTGCAACATAATTTTGAGGCAGGGACTCCCACCATTGAAAAATACCAACGAAACGATGGCACGGAAACTTACCTGCCAACAAGGGATGACAATAGCTCAGCCCCAAAAACTGCAAACCACAACAACAGGTTCAACAACTTGCCAAGTTGAAGAACAACAAACCAGTGAGCAACCATAAAGAGGTCCAACTACAATTGCAGGACCTCAAATTTGCAAAGTTGAATAAAAAAAGAACAAGGATCATGGAACGAACCAACGAACAAGCATCGACCATTGAACCACTGATGTCGGTGGAGAGCAATTCAACACAATTTCACTGCAAACAACACCATCAAAAAAATGGAACGAAACTGTATTTTAATGCCTATGTACAATGAACATTTAAGATTGCCAGACCTGCTAGGTAAACACTTAATACTGTCAGAACCGTCAAAGGGCGTAGTCCTGTGCAAACATTTAAGAAAAACTGTAGTGTGGAAGGCCTATTCTCTCGAAGCACGCAAGAATAAAGAAAAAATCACACATAGTAATATGCTAGAGAATGTATTCTAGCTACCAGAAAATGCTAAAACAAACATTCGAACTAATGCTAGCATTAATCCACCTTCGACCAATGCATAAGAAAATATATGATTCAAAAAGACCATATACGATGAAATACTTTGGATATGCCAACATATATAACATTGGGAATAGAAAAGCCTGCAATAAGACCTCCAATCTGTTGTCCAATAAGATCATGACAAATATGGTACTTTTTATTATATAAAAATCGATATTTTCAGTTCCCTGGTTCCAACAATAGATAATATGGAAATATTTGTGGTCAATGGACAATCTAATACGAGGTCAACGAATTATCGATCGCTATTGTCCCTCTATTCCTACGACAGGGACTAATAAAGAGATGTAGAGTAGTTTTTTTTTTCAAATAAAGTGTACTAATCACAATAAGCTTACCTGGACGATTATTTTATCGTTTGTCTTCTTCTTATAATTGTTGTTTTACCTTTTGTCAAAAAACAAATATGGCCCAATCATAACCATTGAGCCTGTACTTGATGTAGCTTACTATTGAAGTAAAAGATGCCAAATAATGTTATTTTTTATTCCACATTAATTGGAAGCGTATTTTCATCACTTTTCTTTGATGTGATGTGCATTTTTTTATTCCGCATTAATTGGAAGCTATTTTCATCACTGTTCTTTGATGTGATGTTGTAATAATATTTACACAACATTATTTTTACTCAAAATTGATACATAGTTTCTAAGATCGGTTATCGGTTATAGTCTTTGGACTGCAAATTTATTTTATTTTTCTTCTCATTATGCACTATTTTGTAAAGATAACATTATATTTTTAACATAAGTTTTTTTATGTGAAAAAAAAAAACTTTAAAAAGTAAAGATTTTTTTATTTTTAATCAAGAAATTTAAGTAGGGGTGTTTTCTTAAAAAGTAATGTTGACAAAGAAAAACACGATATAGTCCATTTTTGACAACCAAAACTATATTTTTAAAAATAAAATTATCATTAAAACTATAAAAACAAAATCATATACTTTTAAACAATATTTAACCTTCATCTTATACATAAAACTAAATACTACCTCAATTATAATTTAACCATTTATTCATAAATATTTCTACCCTTCTTTTATTATTATAATAATTTTAATAACATTAAGCTTCCAGTGAAAATTCCACATTGTATTGATAATAATATAATCTTTTTACAAAATCAGAAAACATCACTAACAAAGACGTCCCATATATGGACAGTCCAATACATAGAAGGGAAGCCATATATACTTGATCAAAGACCAAAAAACTTACTAGTACCTTCATCTTTAGCAAAACGACAAAAAACTACAAGCCAGACTATGATCTTCTTTCCACAAGGAGAAAAGAAAAATACTAAGGTTTGTCCCAAAAGAGAGCAATGACAAAGAGAAGACCCTAGGATAATAAATACATATTTATGAAAAGGGTAGGGCCCTCTTGGCCATCAACCCAAAGATTATAAGAAATTCTCCCTCAGCTACTGGTAAGAGTGTTTTTTGAAAGGCAATCAACTTATTTGTTTTCTTCCCTGTATATGTGTGCAAAGGAGATAGAAATGAAGAGTGGGATGAGTTCATCAATTTTATCCTTCCATCCATCAATATTTTCCACCTTTAGCGCATCTTTTCAATTAAGCCAACCGATGATTATCTTAGAGTCCCCCAAAACATGTAAATCATAAACCGTGAGTCCAACTTCTAGAGTTATTGTAGCCCAAGCTCTCATAAGTTCAACTTTGGAATTAATACCTTTTCCGCAATTTAGGGTCCATCTGTATTACCTACGGTCAACAAGCTTTATGACACCACCAACGCAACTAAGAACACCATTTTTTTGAGCAACCCCATCAAACCAAGAAAGAGATTTATCTACAGGAAGAGTTGTGATAATAAACCTTGGAATACGATCTTTATGAAATTTATTTGATACGCCCATAGCTCCTTGGGCTAGATACACAATTCTTTGCAGTGAAGGTGACTTTTCTTCAAAGATGGACTTATTCATGTTTATCCAAATATACCAACAAATATAGGCCGGAAGAGCATGAATATTAGAATTCTGAGATGCCCAATTTTCGAAACATTCATTCACCGTTTTGTTGTTCCATCCATTAACTATATTTAAAACCTTTTTAACTTCTTCCCAAACTGATATAGTGAAGGTGCAGTTTACAAATAAATCTTTAGTTGATTCTCTTTTATTTTTGCACAAATTACATAAACCCGGCCCCTTCCATCCTCTCTTCTGCAAGTTTTTCTAGGATAAGATCTTGTTTTCTGCTAAAAGCCAAACAAAGAGCTTTATCTTCAAATGGCAGTCCCACTTCCAAAGTTTCCTCCATCCATTGATTTTGTATTTCCACAATTTATTGGATAAAGCTTCATAAACATTCTTAACGGATATATGGCCAGACATATCCCCCCCAGTCCAAATCAACTCGTCTTGTCTATCCACTAAAGATATACCAGAATCGATCAAGCTCTGCCTGTAGCTATCCCATTTCACTGCAAGATTCTCTTCCAACCCCAACTCAACACTACTAATCCAGCTTGATCCATCCTCCCTCCCAATCATCCTCCGACTCGCTTTAAATAATAGATGAATATCCTTTTGATTTATATGATTCACCAAATCCTAAGACAAAAAGGCGTCCTATCCTAGGCCTAAAATCACATCTTTCCCGACTATAATTGAGTGTCCCAAGTTCGACTTCCATGCCATACACTGAAGAATGATTGACAAAGTGTTTCATATATTTTTCCACGACTGAGATCCATAAGAATAGACTGAATCTGTCGATCGAAGCCAAGTCAGGATTGATCCATGTAGAAAGTATTTGTCCTTTAGTACCCTTTGCCAAATTCTTGGTTTCGTCAGAGCTCTCCAAAAGGTGTTTGAAGCCAATTCTCTATAGAAAACAAATATATTTCGAAGTCCCCAACCTCCATAATGTTTGGGTCTTGCTAAGGATTTCTAACTGCGTAAATGATACATATGCTTGAAATTGTTGCCTGACCAGAGGAAATTGATGCTCATCTTATGAATCCTATGAAGAACAACAATCGAAATATTAGCAAGGGCCATCCAATAGACAGGTTGGCTCTCTAAGACCGCCTTTATCAAAACAAAACGCCCCCCAAGGGACAACCATCTGTTACACCAGCCAGTTATCTTATTCTCAAACTTGTCAATTAGCCATTGCCAATCCTCTGATTTATAATTGTATGGTTTCAACACATACCCCAAATATTTAAATCCCAAAGAAAGCTCTTTACAGGAAAAGAGAAGAATGTATTGTATAGACTGCAGAGTTTCCAGAGAGACCCTTGAGTGTAGAAAGATGAACTTTTGATCATTAATCACCAGGCCCGAGGCACTACAAAAAACTTGAAGAATAACTTGTATTTTCTCCCACTCTGACGAGGACACTCTTGTCATAATTAGAATATCATCAACAAATAACAGATGAAGAACCTTAATCAATCTAGAGACCTTAATTCCAGAAATAGTACCATCAACTTGTGCTTTTTTAAGAGCAAGACTAAGACCTTCCATAACCATGATGAAAAGAAGGGGCGACAACGGGCAACCCTGTCTAAGTCCTCTATTGCTTTTAAAAAAAATTGAAGC
Organism: Picea mariana; assembly: GCA_032191745.1. Taxonomy (NCBI): domain Eukaryota; kingdom Viridiplantae; phylum Streptophyta; class Pinopsida; order Pinales; family Pinaceae; genus Picea; species Picea mariana. The sequence goes on along the minus strand of JASDQU010713910.1, from coordinate 5,913 downwards.
CTCCCCATTAATCAAAATAGCATAAGTAGTAGAGGAAATAAAAGCCATAATCCAATTGGTAGTTGGAATATCGAAACTACACTGAAGCAATATTAACCTTAGGAAATCACAATTGGTACAATCATAAGCCTTTTTTAAATCGAGTTTCAGAATTATGGCTTGTAGTTTTTTACTTTTAATACTATGTAAACAGTCCTGGGAAGTACCGATAGCATCGAGAATTTGTCTACCTTTAAGAAAGCCCAACTTCTCTTTTGATAATGATCTGGACAAATTTGGTCTAATTCTCTTAGCAATCACTTTTGCAATTATCTTATAGCATAAATTGCATAAGGAAATAGGATGAAAATCAATGAACGTTGAGGGGTTATTCACTTTGGGGACCAGGGCCAGAAAAGTTGAGATAATCGAACTGATAACCTCCCCTCTAACTCTAGTTTCTTTAGCCATATCTAATAAATCATGTCCAACCAACTCGAAAAAGGTTAAAAATAACTCAACAGTCCATCCATCTAGACCAGGACTTTTGTCCTTAGCAAAGCCCCTTAGAATCTCAAATATTTCATCCCTTGAAACAACCTTTTCCAGTAAAAGTAATTCATCCTCCCGCACAAAGCTAGGGAAAAACCTGTCTGAGTTGATCTGATCTACAATAGAGTTTTGGACGGTATCTTTAAAGAAAGTTTTAAAATATTTTATTGCTTCATTCTTGATGGCTTGTTGCCCCCTGTGTCATCATAAATCTCCCAGATAAATTTTTTATTTTGCCTATACCTAGCAAAATGGTGAAAGAACTTAGTGTTCTTATCACCACTTTTATTCCATATTGCTCTACTTTTCTGTCGCCACGTTTCTTCTTCTGCCAGCAATAACTTCTTCCTGTCTGCTTCAATATTGATCACTGGATGACCAATTTTTTCTGTACTATTTACTTGAATCATCTGTTCATATCTATTTGCGAGGGCCTCTTCAATCTTATCCAAGTCCAACAAATCTCGAAGACGCTTCTCTGTAGCCCACAATTTGACTCACGCTTTTAAAGAGGTGAGTTTGCCCACCAGTCTCCGTTGAGCACCTGTAATATGTTGAAGACATGGATCGTTCCAAACATCCCTTACCATCTCCATAAAGGACTCCTCCCCAATCCAAACAGGGTTTATCTTGAAAGGATAAGAAATCATCAGAATCACCACACCAAACTCAAGGAAAACCAGTGCGTGATCAGACATGAAAGGAAATTGAACCCAAGTCCTATACCTCAGAGTTGAAGCAATGAGATCCTAAGCTATATAAATCCTATCGAGCCATTTTTCGATACTGTCATCCCCTGATCAACCATTCCTCCATGTAGGCACTGTCTCTGCAAGAGCAACATCCACTAAAGAATTAAAAAAAAGAAACGATTTGAAATAACCCGCCAAAGAGTCTTGTAATGTTGATTGTCCCCAAACCTCTACTGAAGAGGTGGTGATATTCAAATCTCCAGCAATAATGAGATCCTTATGAGCTAAAATACCTGTAGCATCCACCGAATCCCATAAATCTTTTCGATCCTGACAGGGTCCGTAAACATTTAGAAGAGTTAACTTTATGTTTTCTATTAGGGAGTGACTTGACAAAAGAATACTACCAGTGCTTAGAAAGGGATCTAGAGCAAAACAAATTGGATCCCAAGAAGCAAGTAATCCACCCTATGTCTCCACAACACTAACAAGGCATATCACCCAATCAGACCTGAGCTTATTCATAAAAAACCTTGCCTTATCCGCAACCACCATAGTTTCTTGTAAGAAGATAATATTTGAAGAATGTTTTGTCAAAAGTCTACGATGGGAGGCTTGTTTAAGGGGTCCTCCAACCCCTCTGATATTGATGGAAACTAGAATCATGATTTATCCCTTGCCAAGTCTTTCAATCCTCTAAGCACCCCAAGAACAATAAAAGTATTATTAATTGTATGAGAAGTGGTGTCAGTAGACCCTGCCATCCTACGAGAACTTCTTGTTTTAATTGGTGAGACTTCGAACCCCAATCCCCTTGACCACGCTCGATCAGAAACGATATGGGGCCCCTTCCCTTGAATATCAAAAGAATTCCCTAAAGTAGACGACCTAACCACAAGAGTAGAGCCCAAGAAGGTCGGAATCGACAAAGGGCTAGAATCCCTATTCATGGAAGGAATTAAATCTGTTAACATTATGTCCAAGGCAGTGTCACTAAGAGATGGTTTAGAAAAACCGGGGGCATCAAAAGTAACGAACTCAATCCCAAAACGACTAATAGAATGTTTTGTTACCACCTAAGTAGGTGAAACCACACGAGGACTCGGAGAACTGTCCCCATCCATAGCCAAATTCTCAGGAATAGTGTAAAAATTCTTTTCAGTTTCTAGAACCGGCCTTTGAGATTGGTCTGGGAAAAAGATAGAATTTAAGTGGTCACACTCCCAAGACGTTAACGAAAATTAAAGTTTAGGACAAAAGTGTTTCAAATTACCAACAAAAGTCGTGTCCAAAGCTGCAGGGATTTACTTAGAGCAAAGTCCCGGATAATCCATTGAATCTTCGACATCCCCCAACAGAGTGACACTAGCACCAAGTGAGTCATCCACTAAGTCTTCGTCCAGCAGGGAGCCATAGGTGTTTGGACACTCCTTTCTCAAATGATCGGTCCTCCTGCAGAGAGAGCAGCGGAATGGTAGACCCAAATAATCCAAACATTGTACAAAGAGACCCCGCCATTCAATCTCAAGAAATTCCAGAAGTCCTCCATGGATATCAACTTCAACAAGCACTTTAGCCATTCTTTTGTCCAAAGAAAAAAAGTCCGCATCATCTATTTTTAAGAAACGTCCAATGGCATTCCCAACCGCTTCCAAAGCTTTAAAGTTCCACATCTGTAATGGGAGGCTCGGAAAGAGAACCCAAATACGCCGAAAACTAAAATATTTCATTGTTGGATTAAAGCTTAGACCCCACCTTTTCAACATTAAGCTCCCACCATCGAAACTCCAGAACTTGTTAAGAACCAGTTCTGAATCCTCCGGACACTTGAAAACAAATCCCGACCAGCCTCGAGGCAACAAGAGCACCTTGGGGGTATATCCTAGCAAGGGTAACCAATTCTTAAGCACTCATCGATCCAAAGAAGTGACACACTGCGAACATTATGCCATTCTTCCTACTAACGCACAAAGCACCAAATTATAAGATTCTTCAACACCTATATCCATACCCATGACCAGCTTCTGTTTTGTTCTCTTTGGTTTCCACACCTTCACTGTGTGTTTAGCTCGGGGTCCTATGCTCTATCCGACCATCTCTACCTTCAACCAAACCTTTATTAGGCTTGTAAACCTTCAAAGGACCATTCGAAAACCCTCCTAACCCCTGCGTTTGCTCAGCGGGTCTAGAAACAACAGAAGATCCGGCAGGAGGCACTACAACTTCTTTCGAAGAACAAAACTCCGAGGAATTCATAGGTTGGTGCAAAAGGCGTGGTTTGCTAGGATGAGTAGGTAGGAAGGCTCCCACATTCAATTCAGCATTAAAACGCTCGTCAGGGTGACGAATAGATTTAAGAACTCCACTAGACGCATCCACCGAGGTGAATTACCATGCCCTCTCCCAATGATCCTCGTCGGCTGCACTCATGAGTGCACTGACTTCACTATCCATTAGGAAGAGCACTTGGGAGCCACGAGAAGCTCCACCGTTATAAACAGTTGTGAAGGAGGAACAAAACAATCTCGTCAGAGTTATGGTATTCCAAGATTCAGGAGATAGGTAGTGTGTGACATGACAAGAACCATAACCGTAGTGAGAGAGCCTTCTAAAGGGCTTACACCTCCTCCTACACACTAAGAACTTAAACGAAAAGACTTAAAAACATGTACCATGTACAATAAAACTCCAAGACCCATTGCCCGCTCCCATGTCGCCAAATGTAGAGCTCGTGAATACATCCCATCCGCCAAAATGTCCTACCCTTCCCGCTCAACTTTCAGTTTCCATTTGACTCTGGTTCCATTTTCCAAAGAGCCTATCGAAGGATGTGTTCATGCTCCCCAAATCCATTTCGCCATCGCCATGGAACCTGCAACTA
>JASDQU010713909.1:14300-25590 GCA_032191745.1 Picea mariana | reverse complement strand
ATCCAGATGCAATTGTAGAGCAGAGCAAAGGCCCAAGTGGGAAAATACTACTCTTCAAGATGCAGGGGATCTCGTTGATTGTTGGCCCTCGACCAAGTTTTGAGGAAATATTGGTAAGGTTTGACCACTTTTTGTACTTCGATGCAGTGATCGAGGAAGGAGTGCCCAGGTGGAGCTGAGATTTCAGATCTCAGTTATTTTGCAGGCTTGTGGACCCAACAAGGGGTTTCCTAGGGTTTTTGTAATGGGTTATGGGATGTCGGTCCAGGGGTTTACCCCTATTTAGGTCTTATTGTAAAAGTATAAATAAGTAAGAATGTAATGTAGAAAGGAGTGAATAGCTTGGAAGGCTAAGTGCAAGTAGTTCTGAGTTGCTTTGTGCAATAGAATGTGTGTGTAAGGCTATGTGCTTGATAAAGGAGTTGGACTTGTGCCTTGACCTAGTTTTGGGAAGGAAGATTTGGTGCGCGGTGCGTAGATCTCCTGTCCTCTGTGAATCTTTGTTCTGTGGCTTAGAGCATAAGAGTGGATGAATGTAAGAGATTGAAGAATAATAGAGAAGAATAAGCAATTGGTGGACGTAGCCTCACACTGGGGTGAACCACTTATATCTTATGTCTTCTGGTTTCTTTGTGTTGTGATGTTTATATTATGAATCTGCTTTGTTTATTATGAATGTTAGATGGATCCATAGATGCTTAGTGCTTTACATATGTTAAGGATGAATGAATGTTAGATCTAACCCTGTGTTGTGTGCTAAGTGATTGAAGTATCTTTATTATCACTACATCGATCTATCTTAGGGTTTGTTATGYGATGTTAATGAAGCTAATGAACTAATGCATGTCATATTATAAGTGTTATTAAAGTACTTTGCGAAGTGTTATAATCACAGATCTGTATCCCAACTTGGTTACAAACACCTGAGTCTTGTAACCCCCCTTGCCTCTACCTCAGGTGAGACTTCATCTGCTTCACAGGTGTTGTYGAAAGGGCCGGTAGTTAGGGTTTTGTTGGTGTTTTGTTGAAACATTGAACCCTAGGTCTGCCCATATGCCAACAAATGGTTCTGTTGCTGAGACCTGAAAYTGTGATTGCTGRGAACTGAAGTTTACYCAAGGGTTTACCCATGTTTAGGCCTTATTGTAAAAGTATAAATAAGTAAGAATGTAATGTAGAATKGAGTGAATAGATTGGAAGGCTAAGTGCAAGTAGTTATGAGTTTCTTTGTGCAACAGAATGTGTATGTAAGGCTATGTGCTCGTTAAAGGAGTTGGATTTGTGCCTTGACCTAGTTTTGGGAAGGAGGATCTGGTGCACTTTGCACAGATCTCATGTCCTCTGCGAAGCTTGGCTCTGTGGCTTAGTGCACATGAGCGGATGAATGTAAGAGATTGAAGAATAATAGAGAAAAAGAAGTAGTTGGTGGACGTAGCCCCACAATGGGGTGAACCATGTATATCTTGTGTCTTCTGGTTTCTTTGTGTTGTGTTGTTTATATTATGAATCTGATTTGTTAATTATGAATGTTAGATAGATCCATAGATGCTTAGTGCTTTACATATGTTAAGGATGAATGAATGTTAAATCTAACCCTGTGCTGTGTGCTAAGTGATTGAAGTATATTTATTGTCACTGCACCGATCTATCTTAGGGTTTGTTCTGCGATGTTAATAAAGCTAATGAACTAATGCATGTCATCTTCTAAGTGTCATTAAAGTACTTTGTGAAGTTTTATAATCATAGATCTGTGTCCCAACTTGGTTACAGACACCTGAGTCCTGTAACCCCCCCTTCCTCTACCTCGAGTGAGACTTCATCTGCTTCACAGGTGTTGCCGAAAGGGTCGGTAGTTAGGGTTTTGTTGGTGCGTTGTTGAAGCATTTTGTTGGTGATCCAACCGATACTAGGAGGACTCGATCTTATTTCGAGGAGCCTCCTGTTGCACTCACCGTCACTGAATCATTCCCCTCCAGGAATATTTTCTTGGTTTAGTCTTCAGATAAACAGTATTATGGCAAGGCTATTGGAAATCCCTTTTGGGAATCCACCATGCAAGAGAAGTACAACTCCCTCCTCGAGAACCGGACTTGGGATCTGGTTCCCCTTCCTTTTGGGAGGAAACTTGTCAGATGCAGATGGGTCTACAGGACCAATAGCGCAGCAAATGGATAGATTAGCAGATACAAATCTAGGCTTGTTTCCAAAGGCTTTCAGCAGGTGCATGGCATTGACAATGATGATACCTTTTCTCCAATAGTGAAGATGGATTCCATATGATTGGCACTTGCCATTGCGGCAGCCAAATGATGGGAATTCCATTAGATGGACGTGAAGAATGAATTTCTTCACGTTGATCTTTCTGAGGAGATCTACATGGAGCACCCACAGGGATTTATGCAGGACTCATCTTTGGTCTGTCGACTGAAGAAGTCCCTTTATGGCCTCAAGCAGGCTATGAAGGCATGGTATGCCAAGATGGATTCCTACCTCTTGTCATAGAACTTTGTACATTGTAAATCAGACCCGAATGTCTACATGATTAGGACGGTTGATTCACTTCTACTTTTAGTTATGTACGTTGATGATTTGTTGATCATCGATTGCTCGACTTCAGCGATTATTGTAGTCAAGAGGATTCTACATGACAGGTTTTTTATGACGGACATGGGTCCGCTACACTTTTTCCTTGGACTCAAGATCAGTCAAGATGCATCATGCATCAAACTGTCTTAGGCCAAGTATGCACGAGATCTCCTTGAGATATTTCACATGACAAACTGCAAGTCTGCTCTTACTCCTTTCCTATCAGGAATCAAACTTGAGAATGGCAAGGAGACTCGATTGGTTGGCAGCACACTATATAGACAGCTAGTGGGGAGCTTGTTGTATTTCACACACTCCAGAACATACCTCTCCTATGCAGTTGGCGCAGTTTCCAGGTTCATGTAGGAATCACCTAAGCTACATTGGAAGGCTGTAAAGTGTATCCTTCAATACGTATAGGGAACCATCACCTTTGGGAATCATTATGCAACATACTCTACATTATATCTCATCGGGTTTACTGATTCTGACTGGGCTGGCGATAACACTTATCGCAAGTCCACAACTGGTTACTCACTCAGTCTTGGTTTCGGGCCTATCTGTTGGTCGAGCAAGAAGCAATCTGCCATTGCTCTATCTTCAGTCGAGGCAGAGTACATAGGGGTAGTTAACATAACCATTCAGGCTATGTGGCTACAACATTTTCTCACTAAATTGGGTATTCAGTTTCATCGATTGATCGTCATCTAGTGTGACAACCAGAGCACTTTGAAGTTCTGCAGAGATCCAATTTAGAGGCAGTGGACGAAGCACATCGAGATCCACATGCACTAAATATGGGACTTAGTACACGAGGGGATCATCGACCTACATTTCTATCCTTCAGCAGAATAGACAACAGACATCTTCACCAAGACCTTCACTGAGTAGAAGTTGCATTCTCTGCGAAGTCGTCTTGGAGTGAAGGACACAATTGCCTAGCAACTGTAGTTCTTATTTTTACATACGTTGTACCTTGGGGGGGGGGTGTTTCCATGAGGTTTTCCCTCTTTTCTCACTTTATTTCAGTGTATCTTTTGTATTTGGGTACCTAACATGTCCTCGTTGCTGGGACCCATTCTTTATTTTCACCATAGTGATGTTAAGGGGGGGTGTTGGAGTTACTTCACACACACCTAAGATTTATTTTTCCTAAGTTTTTTCCTTGTTTATTAATCACAATTAGTCATTATCCAGTCTCCTATATTTTAGGGGAGAATATTCCACCTGGAGAATTCTCTTTCAATTGACACTTCAGTTTGACTAGTTGAGTTGAGTTTAGATGCTACATTGGTTTTGTCACCATGCAACCTTGGGATCATCACTAGCTAATGAGCACTTGCCTTGGGATCATCACCACACTGGCGCATTACCCTTGATTCCTTGAGTTAACTCTTCACTACTCTTTGTTTAGTCAATTAACTGAAGACTAGTTGACTAGTTAACTCAACTAGGTGGCAGTTCACTCTCATAACTGCCTAAGAGACTAGACTAGGTGACAATTCACTCCCATAACTGTTGGTGTGTGTCCAGATCACTCTAGACCACCACTATGGTGCATTGGTTCTCCTCCAGTGCGCACTCATTGAGTTATACAGAGTATATCATGTGTAAATTATTCATTATTCACAATGGTTAATGAGAATTATTTCATTATTTCTCTCCTTCTTCTTTGTCCTTTTCTATCTACAAATGTGTGTATCATTGTTTAGCTAGATCTATTATGTGCAGGTTCAACACATTTACATGTTCAAAATTGAAAATGCATAGAATCTAGGCTGTGGTCATCTCACTTTTTTTGGAGACTCGGAGCTTGTTGTAAATCTGGTTAGAAAGATCTATAATTCTAATAACAAGTTACTAAAATGATACAGCCAAGATGTTTGCAATTTGATTCAAAATTTGTTTTCCTTTAACATCACTCACATCAAAAGGGAATTGAATTCAATGGCTGATGGGTTGGTTTTTTTTGCAGCTTCACCAACAAGACAATTGTTGCCTCAAAGACCTGATTGCACCTTTTTATCCTTGTTCTGACCCCATATTTCTAATAATGAGGAATCATGGCAAGTCTTTCCGGATGATGAAAGCATTTGTGCTATTATTCGAAATGAGTTGTATAACCCAAAGGAAATAAGTTCTCTTGAAGACAATAACATTCCTAAGGGCTTAACTCCTCTCAAAAGCTCATTCTCGACTAGTGAAGTTAACAACAATAAATATAGAAAAGAAGAGGAGTTAAAGCGGAAAATAAGAGATATCATTCCCATGACATTGGAACTCAAGAAACTCCAAAAATTCTAAAAATAGGAGCCCTATGTTCTAAAGAAGAAAAGAAGAAATTCGTGGATTTATTTCATGAATTTATAGATGTTTTTTCCTATTATTATGAGGACCTTCGTGGTTTTGATCCTAATGTTAGCCAGCATTCTATTCCAATTAAGGAAGGTGTTAAACCTGTTAGGCAGAAACATGGACCCATTAATCCTGCACTTGAAGCTACAATTATAAAAGAAGTGGAAAAGTTAATAAATGCTCACATAATATTTCAAGTTAAATATGTTGAGTGGGTATCCAATCTGGTTTTCGTACGGAAAAACACAGGTGAGATTAGATTATGTGTCGATTTTCATGCACTAAATAAATCTAGTGTGAAGGATAACTTTGTTCTTCCAAATATGGAAATGATTTTGCAGCAAGTTGCAGGATCAAATATGATGTCCTTACTTGACAGTTTTTCTAGGTATAATCAAATTAGAGTTAAAAGGACAAATAAGTGTAAAACCACATTCACAACTCGATGGGGCACCTTTTCCTATGAACAAATGCCTTTTGGCTTATCTAATGTAGGTGCTACTTTTCATAGAGCTATGCAAATAACTTTTGATGATCTTATCGGAAAAATAATTCAGATTTATCTTGATTTAACTGTATATTCTAAAACCCGATTAGATCATTTTGATCATCTTAAGAAAGTATTTTTACATTGTAGAAAATTTGGCATATCTTTAAATCCTTCAAAATCCATTTTTGGTGTCACTCAAGGTAAGCTTCTCAGTCACATCATTTCATATTTAGAAATCAACATTGATCATGAGAGGGTTACCACAATCTTGAATCTTCCAACCCCTACATCTAAAAAGGAAATACAATCTTTTATGGGAAGAATTAATTCCGTTAAAATATTTGTTCCTCGTTTCACTATAAAGGTTAACCCTACTCATAACACGATGAAACAAGATCAATCTTTTTATTGGACAAATAATGTTAAAAAGGATTTCGTAGGAATTAAAAGAGCAATCAATTTTGCTCTGGTCTTGGCGAAACTGGATTTTGATAAAGACTTCATTATCTATACCAATTCAATAGAATAAACAATTTTTGCTATTCTTTTGCAAAATGATGATGGAAAAAATGAACAACATGTAGTCTACATGAGTAAGAGTTTATCCGACGATGAAATCAAGTACTCTCTTATTGAAAAAAACACTTTTGCTCTTGTTAAGGATATAGAGAAATTTCGCCATTTTATTCTTGGCAAACACATGTAGGTAAAAGTCCCTTTGCATGATGTCAAGTTTGTACTTTCATGGACTCATCTTTCAGGTAAACCTGCACACTGGCTAGCGAAAATTCAATAATATTATTTAACAATCACAACATAAAAAATGATTAAGGGACGTGACTTAACACTTCACTTGGCTCAACATCTTGAACCAAGTGATTCTTTTGAAAGTGATGAAAATGCCTTATCAACATTGTTCTATATTGAAAATCAGAATATTGATCTTGTTGAACATATTTGGTATAAGGATCTTGTTTATTGTTTACAATTTCAAAAGTGTCCTCATTACTTAGAATATCATCAATGCAGGAGGCTACATCTTGAAGCCTCCAAATATCTGATTTTGGGAAATTCTTTATTTCGAAGATCTAATGATGGGTTACTAGTACGATGTATAGATAATATTACAAACCATAAAATGTTAAAAGAAATACAAGGATCAACAGATTCAAACATTCATATAGGTGATCATTTTGGAGCAAAAGCCACTGCCTTCAAAATCTTGAGAAAGAGGTATTACTGGCCTTTCATTTTTAGAGATTCTTTCAAATTTATAAGGGCTTGTGATAAATGTCAAAAATTTGTTAGTAAGGAACAATTTTTTGTCATGCCTTTGCAACCTGTTCTTCATGATTTTCCATTTTCTAAATGGGGTTTAGATTTCATTTATCTTGTCAATCCTCCATCTTCTGCGAGACATATTTTCATACTAACATTGAATAATTACTTTACTAAGTGGATTGAAGTTGTACCTCTTAAATGTGCACAAGATGAGTGGGTCATCTCTTTCCTGGAATCTAATATATTTTCTCGCTTTGTTCTTACCCTTGAAATCATTTCAAATAATGAACCAACATTCATTTCTGCCAAGTTCACTCGGTTTCTTAGTAAATTTGGTATGAAACATTTTACTTCTTCTACCTATTATCTGCAAGGAAATGGGCAAGCTAATTCCACCCATAAGAATTTGATCAAAATATTGAAGAATATAATATACAATAAACCTCATTAGTGGCACTCACTTCTCACATATGCACGTTGGGCAGATCGAACCACCACTAAATCTAGCATTGCCTATACTCCATTTCAGTTGTTATATGGTCAAGAAGTTATCATGCCTATAGAACTTGAACTCACCTCACTTCGATTAGCCTTGCAGGTTGAAGAATTAAACACATTAGATATTTCTCAAAGGATAAATGTTGTGTTTGCCTTGGAAGAACAAAGAAATCATTCTTTAGAAAATATGAGAAAAAGGAAACAAATAGTTAAAAAATACTTCGACAAAAGGGAAAAATCTACTATTTTTTAGGTTGATGAGAAAGTGCTCCTTTGGGATTCTGCTCACGTTGAAAAGGGGAAGCACTCAAAATTTTAGAAGCTTTGGTTGGGTCCATACAAAATTGCCTCTATCATAGGTAATAATTTATATTTGCTAAAATACATGGAAGAGCGACTGTTTTCAAACACGACGAATGGTTCGCATTTGAAGCATTATGTTGAGCCAAACTGATTTGATTGATCAAATTTTTAATGCTTCATGTATATAGTTTCTTGGTTTTGTTTATTTTATTTCTTGTTTGAACAATTGATTTCTTTTTAACTTTTATCAGTTTCAAATTTTGTTTTCTTTGACATTTTGTTGGGACAATTTGGTTTATTTAAAGTGATTTGCTTTACCATGTTAACTGCAAATTTTGTTGATTTTCTTTGAATTCCATAAGAACAGAAAGAAACATATGATCTTCTTGGGGTCCATAACACTACTTATGTGGTAGTTGACATACTTGCAGGTTCTTTTTGATACTTAATGTACAAAATTGTTCTCGTCTTCTTCTTTCTTGTTCTTCCCTTCATACAGTTTCTTTTGCAAGAGTGTATCACAGGAAGTTGACAATTTTGCAAAATGTTATATTATCAAACCATAGATTCTTCGGTTCTAGCCAATTTAAAATTGCCTACCCTGTGGAGTCGCTAGATGTTGACTCGAAAACTCGCCAAATAGCCACCAACCTACAAATAGTTGCAAGGTGCGATTTAATTTTATTTATTTATCTATGATATATAAATATTTAACTATAGGGACCCTCCAGRGAGAAGGCATGGATGTTGACCAGYGATAGGTGACTCCCCAAGTGGTTAGGTGAACCTATCTCGCAAATTAAATCGAGATCTGAAACCCCAAAGGCCGGAGCAACGAAGGACCCGGCACCATAGATCACAGGATCCCTCGGATCCTTTCCCAACCGTCGATATATCACGGGCGTGTGGCGTTAGTCCCTCTAATTCGGAGATTGGATGCTTCAGAAGGTAAGAGGAGTTTTCACAACAACATTCTCGAACACCGAAAGCCCAAGGTAACTAGAGTCGTGGATCTATAGGTCTACGTGACCGGGTCTTATCTGTGAGATCTGAGGAACGTAGAAGCCATCCGCCTGAGGTGACGAGGTACGGTGATGTCATCCATGGTGACGTGGATTCAAACTTAACGAGCCACATGCCACCTGGATTCAAGCACATCACCTACCCCATAGGATCCTTGGATTGTGACACACATCATCTCGGGTGAGGGCACGTGTCACCCCTGACCCAACTACGTGTCAACCCCTGGTATGTGTCCACCTAGCCAACGAGGTTGGTGAAGGGTCTGGGACTTCGAGAGTCATGAACTTCAAAACTATGAAGGATTCAGAGCATAGTATCATAGAGAGTCCAAAGAAGACCCGAAGCCCGAATTAGCGGAAGTACTCCAGAAGAGTTGAAGAGTGGAGGGTCAAGAACTCCCGAAGCCAGGGACCCGAAGTCAATCTCATTCGTTGGTTGTGACAAGAGCATGGACCCTCAATTTGACCTGTGTTTGTCCACGAGTCTGGATTCTGGTGGAATCGAAGTCAGGTGAGTCAAGAACACTTGAAGTCTAAAGTTTCGACGTGCACGAGGAACCGATTGAGTCGGACCCGTGGAGGTTATGTGGACTCAACCAATGAACAATGGAGGAACTTGGGAGAGGTGTATCTGCCAGTTCCGAGCTCAGTTATGAGCATGGTGACCATGGCTGGAAAGCCTTGGATGAGCAGAATAGGATTTGTGAACCTGAATGGAGGTCTTGAGTTCTTAAGAAGAACGAAATTTCGACGCCTCAGCATGGGTGTGTTACAAATTGGTATCAGAGCATGGTTACAACACTTGGACTGCTTAGGCTCATGGACAAGTTGAATAAAAACCATATTTAAAGAACATTAAGGGTGACACCCTACCTTAACTCCTTCCTAAAAAGTATGGTTAAGCCCTTACTGCAGAAAAGAATGAAATATTCATGTTGTGTGTGTGTATTTAAGAAATTTGAACTATGTGTTATTCATGAACTAATAGACTATTAGCTAACAACAAGTGTTTTGTCAGCACTCAAGTGGTCGGTCAGCCGCGGGAAACTGCAAGCATAAAGGATGGTGACATGCCATGAAGTGGGGGATGGCTCCCACAATAGAGACGAAGAATCTGACGAGAGGAGGGTGGTAGAGACCCCTCCAGATCTGAATGAAACAATAATGAGTCTCATGGCCGAATTATAGAGCTGCCAGGCCGACAACGATAGATTGATAAAAGAGCAAGAGAAGTAAACAGAAATTAATACAATCTTTCTGTAGAGTTTATCTGGCATACAGAGACAGTTGCAGCATGGACCTGCAACCAATCATGTGGACCGACGACAGACGAAGAGGAGTCGAAGTCCACCTGAGATACAAAAACATTGTCCCATGAGTGGCCACACTAGGAGGAGTACCTCAAGGAAGGTCCAACTTGGAGACAGGGGACACTCATCGGGAGAATCCTCTGGAAAGGAAACTAGCGACTCAGAGGGATCTTGTAGTAGTAAAACTAGCTCACATTATCAAAGGAAAAGGAAGAAACAAAATCATTCCAAAAGTCATGACCCTGAAGAGTTCAAGAAATCCAAACCACCCTCTTTCGATGGTGAGATTAAGAAAGGGGAAGACGCAAAAGCTTTGGCTACTTGGATTAAAGAAGTACCTCAGATTCCATGATTTTCTCTGAAAACTTGAAGGATCGAATAGCCATCTTCAACCTGAATGGAAAGGCTTCCATTTGGTGGGAATAACTTAAGAACGTGAAAAGAATCCATGAAGAGGACCTATAATGGAAACGGTTTGAGAAACACTTCAAGAAGAAGTATCTATCAGAAAAATATTTTGATGAGAAGAATAAAGAGTTCTATGAACTCAAGCTGGAACAACTCACCATAAAGGAATATGTTAATAAATTCCTTGAGCTGATGAGGTATGTACCCTACATAAAGGATGAAAAGGTGAAAGTGCAACGATTTATTAGTGGGTTACCTCAGAACTACTGGAACAAGATTGAATTCGACAAGCCAAAAACCTTAGAAGACACTATCCGGAAGGTAAGATATTGTTATGAACAGTTCGGGAGTTAGACAGAACCTCACAAGGATTAGAAGAAGAAGAGCTCTTTGGGATTCAATAAGAAGGGGTTAAAATCCTCAAATTTTAATAACTATAGGAAGGACTCTAGGATAAGCCTTCCTGCTAGAAGTGTATATCAACAAAATTTCCCCTCCCAGAGTGGAAATAAACCTTTTGGAACAACTCCAGGAAAGACGGATAACCCAAAGAAGGGACCCTTGAAATGTTGGGGTTGTGGAGAAGAACATCTACTGAGGGACTGTCCACATAGACAACAGAACAATAGTAGGGTTTACAACATCCAAGAAGTTACCACTATCAATTATGTGGCTAGGAGTATGCCACGGATTTATGCAACCGTGGATAATAAACAAGCCGACCACCAAGCTTCAGTGGTGGAGATGGAAGGTATGATTGCCAACCACCTATTTTCTATTTTAATTGATCTTGGTTCTAATTTGAGTTATGTGGCCCCTCATGCTGTTGATAAGTGTAAACTGCAACCAGTTAGGCAATTTAAGCCCTGGTTAGTACAACTAGCCACTGGCACCAAAATAAAATTACCAGAGGTCATACCAGCCTGCCAATTCACTGTGGATGGATTTCCCACCCAAGCTACCCTTAACATACTTCCCCTATGATCTTATGACCTGTTTATTGGTATGGATTAGCTAGCTTCATATAAAACTAAGTT
>JASDQU010713909.1:0-14250 GCA_032191745.1 Picea mariana | reverse complement strand
TTATGTGGCCCCTCATGTTGTTGATAAGTGTAAACTGCAACCAGTTAGGCAAGTTGAGCCCTGGTTAGTACAACTAGCCACTGGCACCAAAATAAAATTACCAGAGGTCATACCAGCCTGCCAATTCACTGTGGATGGATTTCCCACCCAAGCTACCCTTAACATACTTCCCCTAGGATCTTATGACCTATTTATTGGTATGAATTAGCTAGCTTCATATAAAACTAAGTTGGACTGTTACTATAAACCCTTGGAATGTTTGAATGAAGAAGGGAGAAAGATAACCCTCTGAGGAATTCAGAAGCCTATCTTAGTGAGACAAATATCAACACTTCAAATGAAAAAATATTGTAGAAAGGGATGTCCTCTATATGAAATATAGGTATTGAAATCGGTTGAGGATGACAGACCAAACCTAAAGGACCACCCCATATTAAGAGAATATGGAGATGTGTTTTTGGAATAGGTACCGGGTCTACCTCCAAGAAGAGACATCGACTTATCCATAGAGCTTGCACCAGGAGCAGTGCTAATGTCTAGGACACCCTCTAGGATGAGTACACCCGAGCTAGTTGAGCTTAAGCTACAAATAAAGGAAATGATGGATAAAGGCTACATCCAGCCTAGTCTATCCCCATGGGGAGCACCAGTCTTGTTTGTGAAGAAGAAAGATGGCACACTCCGACTGTGCATAGATTACAGACAACTCAATAAGACAACCATAAAGAACAAGTACCCTTTACCAAGAATCGATGACTTGTTTGACCAATTAGGGGGTGCTTCCATTTTCTCCAAGATTGAATTGAGGTCTGGATACCATCAAGTCCAACTCAAGGATGAATACATCCACAAAACAACTTTCGGGACAAGGTACGATCACTATGAATTTGCAGTGGTTCCATTTGGACTAACCAATGCCCCTGCCACTTTTATGTGCTTGATGAACAATGTACTCAACAAATTCCTAGACATATTTGTATTGGTTTTTATTGATGATATATTAATCTACTCCAAGAATAGAGAGGAGCATGAAGAACATCTTAGACTTGTACTTCAAATGCTAAGAGAGCATCAGCTCTATGCTAAGTTTAGCAAGTGTGACTTTTTCCAGAAACAAATCCATTACTTAGGCCATGTTATTTCTAAAGAAGGAGTGGCAGTAGACCCTGACAAGATCAGATCTATCATGGAATGGCATACCCCAAAGGATGTTTCAGATATCAGATCCTTTATGGGTTTAGAAGGATACTATAGAAGGTTCATAAAAGTATTTTCCAATATTGGTTGCCCAATCACTGCCCTTAAGAAAAAGGGGGTTAAATTCATTTGGACACCAGAATGTGAAGAAAGATTTCAGTCACTGAAATACCTTTTGACCCACGCACCTGTGATGAAGATCGTCGACCTCGATAATGATTTCCTCATGTGTATAGATGCTTGCAAGGAAGGACTCGGAGGATTCCTTATGCAAGAAGGATGTGTGATTTTCTATGAGTCCAGAAAATTGAATGAGCACGAAATCAATTATGTGACCCATGATCTGGAGCTAGCTACCATAGTGCATGCTTTAAAAATGTGGAGGAGTTACCTCCTGGGTAGGAGGTTTTTACTTATTACAGACCATTGCGGGTTGAGACACATGTTTGATCAACCAAAACTCAATGCCAGACAAGCTAGATGGATGGTTGTCCTTAGTGAGTTTGATTTTGAAATCAAACATATCAAAGGAAAGGAAAATAGGGTGGTCGATTCCCTTAGCAGAAGTATGAAAATGATTCACCTGGCAGCGGTGAGCACCTGTGAAATAGATGTCAGGGAAAGATTTAGGAATGCACAAGAAACATATGCGTTCTTCAAGACCGTGACATCGTACCTAAAGCACGAGCCCACATGGCTAAAGTATGAAGGCTATCAGATGTTGGACGAAGGTCTGCTGACTTACAGAAACAAATTGTATATTCCAAGCCGGGACGACTTGAAGAGGTTCATAATGGATGAACTACACAAGAGACCATATACTAGTCACCCAGGATATCAAAAAATGATCATGGCCATTAGGAAACAATTTTATTGGCATGGAATGAAAAAGGATATAGCCGACTATCTAGCTAAGTACCTAGAATTCCAGCAAGTTAAGGCAGAACACTGGCACCCAGCAAGGTTGTTGCAACCTCTACCAATTCTAGAATGGAAATGGGAAACCATTTCCATGGATTTTATCACCGGGTTACCAAGATCGTCCAAGTAGAATGATGCCATCATGGTAGTAGTGGACAAGTTGAGCAATTCTGCTCACTTCAATCCTGTCAAATCAACTTGTAAGTCAATAGATATTGCCAACATATTCATGAAAGAGATATCCAGACTGCATGGCATGCCTAAGGAGATTGTATCCGACTGAGATGCAAAGTTCACTTCAAGCTTTTGGAAATCCTTGATGGCTGGTTTTGAGACTAAATTGTTGTTTAGCACAACTTATCACCCTCAAATCGATGGACATATAGAAAGAGTAAACCGGATATTAGAAGACACATTGAGGATGAATGTAATGCATCATCCTAAGAAGTGGGAAGACTACCTGTTGTTGGTAGAGTTTGCCTACAATAACAGTTACCAAGAGTCACTGAAGATGAGCCATTTCGAAGCCCTCTATGGTAGACCGTGCAAGACTCTAGTCAACTGGAGTAATCCAGTGGATAGAGTTACAATCGGACCTGACATGATGAAAGAGATGGAACAACAAGTGATCTAGATAAAGCAGAATCTAAAAATTGCTCAGGATAGACGAAAAAGTTACGCGGAAAGAAAAAGAACCCCCAGAGAATTCAAGACTAGAGACCATGTATATCTCAGAGTTAGGCCCAGGAAGAGTTCCCTAAGAATGGGAGCTTGTGCCAAGCTGGCAGATCAGTATTGTGGACCCTTTGAAGTTTTATATAGAGTGGGACCTGTAGCCTATAGGATAGTACTCCCTCCCACAATAAAGACACATAATATTTTCCATGTTTCATTATTGAAGAAATGTGTACATGATTCTAATCATATAATTTACTTTTCTATGATCTAGGTCAAGTCGGAGGGAGAATTCCTACCATAACCTCAATGCATACTATACAGGAAGGAAACCCCACTTAGGAACCGAACCATTGCACAGGTCAAGGTGCAGTGGAAACACTTTGGCCCAGATGAGGCCACGTGGGAAATGGAGGATGATATGAGATAGACATATCCATTTTTGTTCACTTCTGTATATACATAGCACGTTGATAGATAGAACATCGAGGATGATGTTCCTTTAAGGGGGAGGGAATTGTAAGACCTTATTTCGCCCAACTTGTAAATAGAACTATAATGGCCAAGAGACTCTGGAAAACTCCATATGTGTGAATGTTGATTCAATGGACCTTTGTATGAAAGGTAAATGAATGTAAATTATGTTATTTACTAGAAAATGGATAAGTGTTGCGTGACAGCTGGAAGGGGGGTGTACTAAGAAAGACCACAAATGCTATGAAAAGATATGGTGAAGGGGACCATGAATGGTTGTGTTAACCTTCACCAAACTAGTACTTACTGGATTTAATTGCTCAAAACCAGAACAATCTTCTGACCTATAAATGAATTATAGTCAGGTCGGTAGGTGGGAATACCTCCTCAAGAGTTAATGAGGGGATGGGGTAGAGCACCCATCTGTAAGGCTTCCAGACCTGACCATAGGCTGGGAATTCGATCCACACACAACCTTGTTGAAAGAGGCAAAAAGGGAAGGTGTGGTGGGAAGAGGGAGACCTGCGAAGAGTGCACATGAGAGGAAGATTTCGGGTTCAAGGAAGAACTGGAAAATAAGTGTTCTAGTCACATGAATTGGCAGAGAAGGTTATGATACAAGCTGATAAATGAGGCCGGTCCTCCTTGCTGGGTATCGTGTAAACCATTTCCAAGATCTTGTGGGAGGAGGAGAGTAACCTCTATCCCTAATATTGCCGAGTCGGAAGAAAAGATTTTGTTTCAGAGCATCGTGGTCTAGCTCGGGGGTGGCTAGTGGTAAATCTATTTGGAGTGGTTGAGCCTATAGTTGGGTGGAAATGAGCACCCCTTTCAACAGTCGCTTCACGTTGTCTGGTTCTGATAAGTATTTTCCTTGTTTTATGTGTTGAACTGGAATAATGGATGAATGAATGGAGTTATGAATAGGTTTACTTATAAATATTTTCTGTGTGGAATGGTTACAGTATGTACATGCATCCTTCTCTTTGAAAACCTACACCCTCGACCAATAGTTTGAATGCCCAGCTTATCTCTAGAGGATTCTTGGGGCATAAGCTTGTATGACGATCGAGATGGGAGATGTAGTGTCAACCTGACCCTATCCATCTGAAGAGGACACCTCTTTCAGAATCCTTTTCGCACGACCGGGATTTCGAGCCCAAGTCCTTAACCATTTCATGACAAGATCCAGAAGAGTAGCGAAAGTGGGAGCCTTTAAAAGGGGAGGTCCCTTCGTTTAGAAGACAAGCGGAAGAGATCTGTTTGAAAGGACCCATATGACCAATACCCAAGAACCTTGGGCTAAGCCTAAGGAAGCTATGTCCCCTTGGATTTGTAGCTCCAGAAGTTCAGGACTTTGGAGTAAGACCGACCTTACCAGCCTTACACGGACTAGAGGTAATTGGGAGAATCGGTCTCTCGTGAGGTTGACCGGCGATAGGCAGCTCCCCAGGTGGTTGGGTGAACCTATCTTGCAAATTAAACTGAGGCCCGAAACCCCAAAGGTCAGAGTCACGAAGGACCCAACACCGTAGATCACAGGATCCTTCGAATCTTTTCCCAACCGTCAATATATCGGAGATGTGTGGCGCTAGTCCCTCTAATTCAGATATTGGATGCTTCAGAAGGTAAGAGGAATTTGCATAGCAACGCTCCGAAACGTCGAAACCCCTAGGTAACCAGAGCCATAGATCTATAGGTCTACATGACCAGGTCTTATTTGTGATATATGAGGAACATAGAAGTCGTCCACCTGAGGTGACGAGGTACGGTGACGCCATCCATGGTGATGTGGATCCAAACTTAATGAGCCACGTGCCACCTGGATTCATGCGCATCACCTACCCCATAGGATCCTTGGATTGTGACTCGCATCATCCCGGGTGAGGGCACGTGTCGCCCCTGACCCAACTACGTGTCAATCCCCGGTATGTGCCCACCTAGCCAACGAGGTTGGTGAAGGGACTGGGACTTCGAGAGTTCTGAACTTCAGAACTCCGAAGGATTCAGAGCATAGTATTGTAGAGAGTCCAAAGAAGACTCGAAGCCCGAATTAGCAAAAGTACTCCAAAAGAGTTGAAGAGTGGAGGGTCAAGAACTCCCAAAGCCAGGGACCCAAAGTCAATCTCAGTCGTTGGCTGTGACAACAGCATGGACCGTCGATTTGACCCATGTCTGTTTGTGAGTTCGGTGGAATCGGAGTCAGGTTAGTCAAGAACACCTGAAGTCCGAAGTTCTGACGCACGTGAGGAACCTATGGAGTAGGAATCACATGGAGGTTATGTGGCCTCGACCAATGAACACTGAAGGAACTTGGGAGAGGTGTATGTGCCAGTTCTAAGCTCAGTTCTGAGCATGGTGACCATGGTTGGAAAGCCCTGGATGAGTAGAATAGGATTTGAGACCCTTAATGGAGGTCTTGAGTTCTTAAGAAAAACAAAATTTGGATGCCTCACCATGTGTGTGTTACACTTATATTGGAAAGTTATTGAGTTTATGGTTGATTTGTTATCAAACAAATTTTTAAGGGTGATATGTGACCTAATTTCGAACCTATAAGGGTTTTGATAAATACATTGACCTGGGTATGGATTGTTTTTAGGAATTTTGGCACCAATGCTCAATCAAGAAATTAAAGTTTGAGTTATTTTTGGCTTTTCGTGGCTTATATGGAAATGATAGAATACAAATCGAGACCTTATGCCATTTAGCTTTGGATTGTGGTATTGGTTTTTATTGAAAAAATAAGTGGTTGCGGTGAAATGATTAATGATTAATGATTATTAAATATTTCATGCAAATTTTAGATTCACTGTACATGCAAATTTGGTTGGTCTAAGAGTGAAATTTGAAATGAAAGAGAGGATAACTCAGATTATTTTAAAATTGAAGTGTTTCTATTTTCTGCACACAAGAGCAATTCCCGCCATACTCTCATTTTACATTCAGATTTCCCAAAATCCCAAATACATATATCATTTTAAAATTTCATTTTCTTCCCCCTGTTGTATGAAATGAGAAATGTTTTCTATGTCGGTTTGATATATATATTTGGCAGCTGAAGTATATTTTGATTATAATCAAGCCCATAATTTGAAGAGTTATACTCATGGTGATTTTTTTATCTGTTTGATAAATCATGGTTGATTGTTTAGAGCCAATTCCCTCATAATCTCATTTTCCATAAGTTATTCCTAATTCCCAAATTCCAGTTTCATTTTAGTTCAAATATCTTCCCCCTAATACGTAAGCAATTCCTTCACAGTGACAGATTAGCAGTGATGGATTAAAGTTTGACATGACATGCATGAAGTGATTGTTGGCAGACATTTGGACTTTGCAGTATGGTTGTTGATGGATGTGTTATTGTTTGAACATGTGTCATTATTATTCTTGCCATTATTTCACTTTTCATACATTATAAACCCCCTCACATCCCCAAACTACAATGGAATTCTCATGTTCATAATTAATAACAAATTGAGCAAGGTATTAAAGTGTTCCAAAGAAAATGCTAAAGTTTGTATTTGAGTTACTCCTTTTTGTCTATCATTGGTTGTATACATGCTTGCTTGTTGTCAAGTCATGGTTATTTCCAAACTATATTTATGCAAATGGTATTTGATGTTTCACTTGCTACTATATCCATACTCCGATCTAGCCTTGCACATTATATAAATGAGATTTTTCAATAGAGGCAGCCATGGTAGAGGAAGAAGGAAAAAATATTTTTGGCAAGGGGGAAACAAAATAATTTGTTTTTCCATTCACTTTGACATTGATTATGAAGAGTTTAATCAACTCTTGCAGAATGGATTCCTAAATCTAGCTGGACAAAGATCCATCCATCCTCATCCTGCACCTGAAATACCACATTTGCAACCTCACCATAACATCTCAGGTATCCTGTGCAACCACATGTGCCTTTACAACTAGAAATCTGAGCCAATGATGGTTGGGATGATGTTGTAAATCATCCTCAAGTCCAAGCTCGGGGATGGCCTACATTCTCACTACCATCACCTCCACCTCCACCTAAACGACCTACCCAACATATTGAGTCAATTACTTCTCATTCTCATTCAACCCAACCATTAAAAAAGTTAAAGTCYCAAGTCCAAGAACCAGAGCCTAGCAAAGGAAAACAACYTGTCCATTCTGTCGAGTCTGACCAATCTGTCACATCTTCTCACTYAGTCACTTCTTACTCCCAACACCTAAAAATTGAGAACAGATGTATCTCTTTTGGAGATATGCATCCAGAAGCATCAACAACAAAAGTTAAAGCATCTATCCATGTAGATTCAGAGGTCCTCAAAGTAACCAAGTCTCAGGGAAGTAAACAGAGGCAAAATGCCTCACATAAGAAATATAATTTTTTATTTCATGGTATTATTTTGTGATGGTTTCATTGTTAGGATAGACTTTATATAATTTTGGGACAAGCTTTATCATTTTTGGACAACAATATGTTTTTGACAGATTTATGATTCACTATTTTGGATACTTTACAACACTATTTTTTTAAACAACAGATTGACATATTTATTTTTGATAAATATACTTGCATACATGTGATATTTGTGGAGTCACAAGTATGTGTTTAAGATATTTCATATGTTGATTGGTTGGGATATATTTGAACAATGATGTTTTATGGCATAATCATTTTTGGGGGAACAAGGAATTTTTTTGGAAAATAAACATAACGTTTTTAGGGGGTCTGCACCTATTAGTTAATATTTATTATACCCTCATCATTTATTATTAATATTTAATTATGAGTTGTTCCTACTTAACTAAAAGTTATTAAAATAACTTAACTAAAAGTATTTGAACTACTCAAACTACTTTTGGAGGAATAAAAGAAGAATGGAAGGGACAAGAAAAGGAAGAAAGATAGAGACACAAAATTTGATAAGGTTTGCTCTTGCTCTAGAATGAAATTGCATTACTACTTCATTAATTTCTGAAATACTTAAGGCTAAAGACTTCTTGTTGATAGCAGGGTCTTTCGTAAGGTGGTAACAAGGAGGACCAAGAAGCATTGATTATTGACATGCTTTACAAGGTTGATCATTTGTTTCTAATAGTCTGTAAATTCTTATTGAATTTATGAATTGATTTTCAGTGCTAATTAGGAATTTTGTGTAGAGTCAAGGTAGTGGCAAACTGTGGATTGTTGATCCAGTTATTTTTTTAGTCTTGGTTTTACTTGGGAGGCATCAGTCATCTCTATGATGATGTAACCTTTGACTTCTAAGTATTTTCCTGGTCCTTACCCATTATGGGTATGAAATAATGTATTAGGCAGTGTTCCATAACTGAATGAACAAAATCACTTCATGGTTTTGAGGTCTCGTTTTGGATTACATATGTGATATTATTTTAGATTTTTCTATTTTCATGATTGCTCATCAAACTATTTATATTTTTTTATATAAATATTTTACTTTTCTTTATCATAAACAACATAACAACAACATTGATCTCAAGAATATTTTTCTTGAAGATTAATTGATAATTTTGCAAAAAGGGCTATAACATAGGGTAACAATCCTGACTATCTTGCTTTAGCCTAACAAGATTTGAAAATGTTGGTATTTGGATAGCCATTCCTTTTCATCAACATATTGCACATTGTAGGAACATGTATTAGTATAAAGACAGTGTCCTTTATAAGCAAAAATAGAGGAAGAAGAAGGAGGTTCAAGCTTGATAGTGTGTTGTTTGATCATTGTCTCCAATGCTTCCATCTTCTTCCAACAAGATGATTCCAAAGTCATCTTGTCCACAAAAGGTAAAATGCTAAATAACCTTCTTTCTTTTTGGCTTTGCCACTTGTTAAACATATGGAGCTTATGCAGGTTGATTAGGTTTGGGACCTTGATTCTTTTGTTCTTTTGCATCCTCTTGGGACCGTGTTTATGTTACACCATTGAGGATTTATTCTTTGTATATGTGGAAATGGAACTATTATGCTCAGGCTTGTCTTTCTCTTGTGTTTGTTGATTATAAAATGATCCAAAACTAGGCATTTTATAAGCAGCTCCAAAATCTTCATTCATGGAATGAAATGTAGAAACAAACATAGAGTAAGGTTCACCAAGTTTATAAAATATGGAAAGTATCATATGGTCATCATAATTCTTCACACCAAAATTTGTAACAAAAAGTCTCAAAGTCGTAAACCTTGAGACACAATCTCTAATACAATCAAATTTAGTAGGATCCAAACCAAGTAGTTGATTCCCAAGTTGGTGAGCTCACATTTCATTTTGTTTACCAAACCAAATTACTTAAGTTTGGTCCAAGCTTCATCTAGTTTGTTAATCCCTTGAAAGTGAAATTTCATATTTTAGAGATGAACATTCTAGTGACCCTACAGGCTTCATTGTTTTTGTTTTCCCACTTAAATTTCTTTAAGGCATCTAAAGGTGCAACTTGTGTTCTCAATGTAATCCTTCATAGTGTTTTGCTTCTCAACAAATCTTCCATGTGTGATGTCCATAAGAAATAGTAAGTACTAGTTAAGTGAATTTCATTAAAATTAGCCATGTTGAAGAATATAATTAAATCATTATAAACATATAAACTGATTACACCACTACAAAGTGAATGAAAAATAACACGCTTTAAAAAACAACAATACTCAAAAGAGTGCTTAGATTGCCAAGATATGTGCCTCATAAAATCCAAAAATGAAGATTATAATTTATTTATTTTTAAATAGAAACAAGAAACACTAGATAGTGAAATTTTCATAAACTAACAATGCAAATGTGTAGAGCATGAAAAAATTACATTGAAAATAAATCCACAATGAGAATGAGAAAGTTTTTCAAGTTGAAAATTAAATTTAAAAAAAATTAACTGGAAATAGACCCATAATAGAAAGTTTTGTCTATTTCAAAGTAGCTTTTAAATTCGAATCACAACAAAGAGAGATTCCCTTCAATGTCGATGTGAAATGTGTTGTGGTTGATTGTTGACAAGGCCATTGATATGGAGTTTATGGTTGGGAATATTGATGACATGGTAGGTATTAACATAGTAAAATATGATATGGCATTGTGACAGGTTCCATGTGGAAATATGACATCACAATTTACATGGCAAGGTTGAGGGAGACATGTCTCTTATCAAAGGTTCTCAATTTGTGTGGCACTGCACGTTAGGTTGTGGTTGGCAATGTGTGTCGAAGGTCTTGACATAGTCTCCAAATGGGGTGGCTTACATTGTTGAGATTGCCAACATAAAGAGTGAGGGAGACACTCCAAGAGAAGGAAAAAACCATGGGAGGGACCCATTAAAAGGGCGCCACAAATACAAGAGGGCGACAGAGGGCCCAAGGAAGGCACATCGACCTTTTAGAGGGAGTCCATTGACCTTGAAGGATGTATCGATTCCAAGGAGAGGCATTGAATGAAAACAACGAGAACCAAGGTATAGTGGCTTAAGTCACAAAAATGAAATACTCGGGTTTCAAAGAGGACCACTGAAAAAACAAGGGGGAACCACCCAAAACAGTAGTAGAAGGTCAATTTTGAGGCAAGGAATTCTAAGGCTGGGGAAATGAACCAAATTACTTTTATCCCTTTCAAATGGATGACCATGAACTATGCAAGAAATATTCAAATTTGAGGCAAACAAAGGTATTTTTTGATGAAACAAATGGTTGATTTGTCTGTGAATGTCCATGACATAATGGAATGCTCATTTTTCTTTCAGGGTGCACCATCTTGTAGAAAAAAAGTAGTCTGTCTAGTGCTCATTTCAGATTCAGAAGAGGGAATTATCTTAATCTCTTGAAATGTTCAATACAACTACCAATTCCACTTATGGAAATAATGAGCATACATTCATAACAAGAACATAGCACTTTGTATTTGTCATAAGCTACTTCAATCTTACAACAAAAAATGAGTTAAATTTAAGAGTGTTTTGATACCATGTAGAGATCACAAGTGGGCAACTCATATGGATGAATACCAAAGATAAATAGTTCACATAGATCAAAGATAAAGACACTAAAATTCACATGGTAAAACCCTCAAAGAGGGAAACATCCATAGAACGACATAAACGTTATATTGCTACTCAAAAGGGGCTTACATCCAGTACATCCTCACAATACTGTCTCATGACCATCACTGAAATGATCCTCTTCATCTCTTTAAATATGGAAAATATACCAATCAAATAGAGATAAGATCATGAATATCGAGGATAGAATGCTCTTGTGCAATCATGCTCACTAAGAGAATCACCAATCTAAACTAAATTAAGAACTTAGAATCATGATTAGTAAAAGATAAGATAATAAAAAAGCTAATCTTATCTTAACAACCAAGGTGAGGTGGTCATCCACATAATGATGACCTACAATAGCAAGTAACCATGCAATACACATAACTATATCACATTAGATGAAGTTGATCTTATAACAATATCTTAATTTCTAATATCTTAACAATAGATATAGGCGGATCGTAAACAATGCATTATATTTGGCATTAGGTGCATTGTCAAATATCAAAGCATTGTTTAGGTTGAAAAATCTCGTATGCGATGATTTATTCAACTTTATGCACATTATATATTGGTGCATTAACTATCTTTTTTCAATGCTAGCATTTGGGTTTTAATAATAATAATAATAATCTAATTTTAAGATCATGGCCTAGATAAACACTAAATTGATGTATGAAACCCCCTTATTTCTGGGACAAGGGAATCCCTCCATGCAACAATTTCATTGCTTAGTCTATGAAGGTTTACATACCCTACCCCCTAAGAATTTAAACATATGACCTCCAAGGAGGAAACACATTTACTTAATTAGTAAGCACACTCAAGTTGTACATGATATATATAACACACCGTGAATGATATACACAACATATACTTGTGCACCACAAACAATGTGTTATGTGTGGTATTATGTGTAGTGTTATATGGAAAATGAGTGTTTTGGTAGGAAAATCTGGTTTGTGGTTCTTTATTCATCTTTATATGCACCATGCACTAGTGTGCCAATAACTTTTGCCACGCCAACACTAAGGTTTTTTTTCTTTTAATTCAAAAAAGTGTGCAAGCTCTATATACAAGTTCAACATGGATGATGTGCTTGGTATATACTCGCACATGGAAAACTATGCATTTTAGGTGGCAATACATGCATTGTTAAATGTAAAAATAGTTTTGTAGTCGGAACATATCATATTTAGTGGTCTATTAAAGTTAATGCATACTGCATATTGGTCCATCAACTAATGAATCATTGCCAAAATTATACCTTTCATAATGTTAATGACATCATTTTGGTGCAATACATTAGTTGATACAAACCTCCCATTGGAGGTGCTCTAATAACCTTTCAACACACCATTGGTTAGTGCTTGATGGTTATGCCACATTTATACTTGACTCTAGTAAGCACATTGATACACCTTTGAGATTAAAATACATAGTGATTCATTTTCTTAAAAAAAAAGACTTTCTCGTCACCACTGCTAAATACTTCTAGAAGAGAAAGTATTTGAAAATGACCTCTATAAAAACTTTCACAAATAACCTATTTCTTAATGATAAATAAAAATTGAAAAACATTTTTATAAACCTAGTTAAAAAAAATAATAAAAATATGGAAAAAAACAAAACCAACCCTCTAAAAGAAAAGGACCTTGAGCCAAACAACTTAGTAGGAATGTCAAGACACACCCAAAAATATTGAACTCATCAGTGATGATACCAAACAATAATTGAGTACATCCTCACAAAAATTGATGTTAATGCTTTCCAAGGTCTTTCTAGTTGAAATAGCCCATTAAAAATACAAAATCATGAATTTTGTCTTACTAATGATTTATCCTTATCTATCAACTTTGTTTTTTAATTTTATTTTGCTTTCTCCTTATCTATCAACTTTGTTTTTTTAATTTAATTTTTTTTATAGTTGATTGGGGTGTGAGAAAAAAAGTGTACTCTCAAAGTCTTAGCTCTATGTATAATTTGGTTATGATTTTAATAAGTTTGAAGAGGCTCAATCACTTAATATTATAAGTATGGGAAACTATGTTGACCATACTCTCTCTTTTCAAACATACTTAAAAAAAACTCTGCATTCAATATGAAAATCTCATTTTATGTGTAAGGCAGTGGAGTATGTGTAAGGCAGTAGAATTTAAGACTAAAAATTGAAATCACATTGGCCTCTCATTGTTATTGTAAATGATTGTGATGTATTTTTAATTGTATATGAAGATTATTTCAATTTTCTTAAATAAATATATTTAAAATATTATATATAAAAAATTTAAAATTAAAAAAAAAAAATTTTTTTTTGAATATGATGAAATTTATTATAATTTAGTATTAATTAATAATGAAGATATTCTTATTTATGAATTTGATTTAATTCATCTTAAAATTATCTTCAATAAAATTATTTGTTAAAACTATCTTCAATAAAATTATGTAAATTCATTGTAAGATTAATTTCGTAAATGACCCATATGAAGAAACAGTTACGAAAACTGCTGCCTTGGTAACGGAATGGTCGAATCTCCTACTCTGATGGACAGGTGGAGAATAACCGTCTTGGGGAAACCGGTCCTCTCTCTGCCTATAAAGGAATCTTCAAGAATACCCATCATATCGATCTGAAGGCGTATGGCAGCAGGGTAAGAGAGAGAAACTCGTTTTCTGTTCTGTGCAGAGGGTTTCTAGTGAAGAGAGTTCGCTGCTGGTTCCAACGGAGGGTTTCTGTGTAAGAGGGCTCGTCAGAAAGAACAGAGGATTACAATAACAAATGGATCCAGGTACTAGTTCATTTAAATTCCGCACTCAATATAATGCAGCTTGAGAACAGAAAGTTAGATCCTGCAAATAACAAACAGATTAAAACTTCTAACATTGGTATCAGAGCCTGCGTGCATTTGAGGACCAACATTTTTTTTAAATGTATTCTTCAGTGATTTC
>JASDQU010713908.1:8398-20810 GCA_032191745.1 Picea mariana | reverse complement strand
GTAAACAATGTATCACTATGAATGAATACATAATATGTTGGGTTTCCCGGTTTGGGCTTCCAAGGGAAAAATCTCTCTGTAATGTGTGTATTTTCCATTGTATCTTTTTTTTTTCTTTTTTTGAATATTTGTTTGCAGTAAAATATTGTACAAGGTTAAAATCTACATAGGAGAGGTTCCACCTCAAGGTTCCATGGTAAGCTTGGGAGGCCTGGATATCCAGCTATTCTGCATCCAGGAGTTGAATGATGGTAATTTCTCTAAGGGTGTCAAGATCCTGAGATGTAAATAAATACCACATGTTCACGTGTAAGGCATGCCCGTTGGATATTGTCCCAAGGTAGGCCATGGAGGTGGTTACATGTCCCGATGAGTCAGCGCTCGGGCCATGCCATATCATTTGACACGTGTGATGAGGACCCACATGGATGCCACATGAGCATGATGTGGATTTAGCAGGAAAAATGATTAAATTCTTCAGGATCTCATAAATTTTGATCTC
Organism: Picea mariana; assembly: GCA_032191745.1. NCBI lineage: Eukaryota > Viridiplantae > Streptophyta > Pinopsida > Pinales > Pinaceae > Picea > Picea mariana. The sequence goes on along the minus strand of JASDQU010713908.1, from coordinate 20,308 downwards.
GAGATCGGATTTAAGCATAATTAGAGTCATTGGCAAGCTCTCGATGAGTAGAAATGATTTCTGAGCTTAACTTGGATTTAGAGGCATGGTTAAGAAAGATGATTGGAAGAAAGAAAGGACAAAATTTGACACCCAACTAGTCTAATGATTATTAAGAGAGTTGGGTGTGTTACAATTTCTATCCATACTCAAAGTGAGCAAATGAATGAACCACAATTCAAAATAAGGCACACCATAGACTAGAACAAGGATATGGTCCCACAAATCTAGAATTTCGATCACTAGGAAAACAATGAAGATTTCAAAATAGGCCATGCTAAAGATCAGAACAAACATGCAATCCAACAAATGCACTTCACCTTAAGAAAAAACAATAAGGGCTAGATGAAAATACATACAAAATAGGCAGGGATGATTTTAGGGGCTAAATTTTGCTCATGGGCTAATTTTCCATGGTTTTTCCCAAAATAAGATTCGCTATTCTAAAAATGATTCGCCCAAATTCTATAGGATAAAATTATATTACATTAAAAATCGCCAAAATTGTTTACAAACTATATAAAATCTTTATAAATTTAAGTATTTTTACAAAAATGTCACCAACATTTTATAATTGGCATATGAAGGATTAGTAAGATTTGTCGAGGTTTCTACATTTAAAACAAATATCCATCCTTAAAATCATCCCTAAAAATAGGTGATAGCATTGTAGATCATAGTATATGAAAGAATTAAAGGAGGCCTAGCTCACATCTACATGTGTCCAACAAACCGATCGCCAACCCTCCTTTCAATTCTTGGAGTAGGAGGGAATGAGATCCGCATAAATTTAATAAATGTCAAAAATTAAAATGATAAAAAGGGTGGGAACTTTAAGTTGACATGGTTCAAAACTTCACATTGTATGGACATATGAAAATGCAACTGCAATAACTTCAAAAAATTTAACTTTTATATACAATGGACTTCATATTTTTCCTATTATTTTGAAAATTTTATATGCAATGGGTTTCATATTTTTCTGAAACTTATATGCAATGGACTTCATATTTTTTCTATTGTTTTAAATTTCATTTTATAATTAGTAAACAACTATTCATTATTTAAACAAGGATTGTTGAAAAGCAACTTAGTCCCTGCATATTAAGGGACAATTGTAATACTGCAGGCATGGAATAAGTTAGCAGAGTGTTGCAGACCTATGATAACTGCGTGATGCACATGAACTATTCATTGTGTCTGTAATGTCTCTCGTAACGAATAGGTAATATCAGATCATGAAAAGTTGCTCGTAAAATAATGTGCTACTAGTAAATTGGTTGTCAAATGAATATCGTTGAAGCTCGTTGAATGCTCCTTGTAAACCCTAATGTGTCTCTCTAATTAATGGAGATATTAAAATCATGCCAAATTCGGCAATAAGTGGATAAGTGTAGTATATAAGAAAGTAGTATCTCCAATGAGTGGAGGAACATATGTTCCTTTCTGCATGACGATAGCTAAAATCCTTCTTTGATGCGGATGCATAGAAATTAATTTCATGCTATAGTGTTTATAGTAATTCCACTGACATGATATTAATAGATGAGAAGACTAAAATAATTGACATGTGGGAAGTTGAAAACCTGTAATAACTGCAATATGCACTAGAACTATTAATAAATTACAGACTTGTTGCTTGCTACATTAATCGAAAATCACAATTTTGAGAAATCTAATTTTCCAAATTCTAATATCATAAATGTAATTTTGCAAATTATAATATCTTAAATGGATTTGTAAACCTTATTTTCAAGGTAACAATGCCTCAGTACAATTTCAAGAATAAAAAATTGTAACTCTACCAAAACTTCACAAATCCGATAAGAAAACTGACCTTAAAGTATGGGATGTTTGCTAAACTAATAGCCTATTCCTTAATTATTGGTGACTGTAAAGTTTTATAGGGATTGTGCTTGTTAATATTATTGAAAGATGTACTGCATGTAGCTAATAATAAACCTTTGTTTCATGTTAAAATATATTTCCTGTAGATAATAATAAAATTTTGTTTCCTATTAAAATATATTGCTTGTAGCTAATAATGAATCTTTGTTTCCTACTAAAACATAACTTGGAGGATTTAAAGCTGACCTCAATGTCTTTAAATTTGTGGATATTGACTTTTGGATGTAGGCATGGCATCATTAAAAATGTTGTTGTGTGTCAATTTAGTATTAGACCTTCTACATGTCCTCAACATGCATGAGTACATCCATGCAAAGAGCCGAGTGTATAGATGATTTAAGTGACAACTTACTATTGTGACGGTGGACCTTCCCAATGGATGAAGAAGAGAGGAAGATTGAGAGAGGACCATTCACCACTCCTCCATCAAGGAACTGCACCGGAAATAATGAAAGGAAATAATGTTTCAAAGGCGAATATGAAAAAAGATGGATGGATATGACAAGGAACTGCACTAGAAATAATGAAAGGAAATATTGTTTCAAAGGAGAATATGAAAAAATATGGATGAATATGACAAGGAAGATGCCTCTCCTGACTTGGGCCTCACCCTGAAGCTTCCTCACGTTATTGATGTGAAACTTGGGAAGGAAATTCTTACGTTATGCTAGCTAACTTTGGAGGATATATGCTGAAAAGATGGAATATATTGTATTTAGATATCGCAACACGAAAGGGGCTTGCAATGTTCATGTTTGAGGTATCAGAAAAATGGAAAGAAATCATAAAAGAATAGTAAACATACCTGAGATTGAATTTTACACAAAATTTTTAATTTCTCCCCCTCAACTTCTAAATCTTTCAAATTTGGACATTGATACCAGCAGAGCTCTCCTCTGGTGTTTGTAATTGCAAAGGTCTTACCAGTTTAGTCAATTCCAAGTAAAGCAGATCCAACCTTTCTCTGTTCATAGGTAGAGACACAATTACTTCAAAAAATGAGTTGTAAAATGTAGTCAATGATCAAAAAATTAATTTTATAGTGTAGCGTTGGAAGCCGAAATAACTTTTCTCAATGCCAAAGGTAAACTAATAGAGCTCGATGTACTAGGCATGGGGTGGGGTTGATTTTGTAGTTAATATTATGGAGGGAATCAACTCAAATAGAAATGAAATGATTTGTAAAGACAAACAACAATATGGGATTCTTCTAGCTTATGAGCGCAAGGAATTCACAAGTAAGAACATTTCATAAATTTTATTTCTAATTAAAGAAACAAAACAATAGAAAAAATAGAATGTAAATGAATAGGTTTGATTGTTTTTCTATGCATTTTTAAGGTTTCTTGGGCATGCATGGGAAATAAATCAATAAAAAAACAGCAAGTTCAAAACAAACCAAAGAAGTGGATTCAATGAACCTTGGCTCTTGATTTCATCATTAATCTCCTCCTACAGACTCATAAATGTTGCATACCATAGTAAATAGGCCAAGATTCCCTGCAAGAGCAGATACCGCCACACTACACACAAATATAGTTGTTGCCTTCACTAAATACACGGATCTCAAAAAAACCCTATCTCTTGCTAAAGATTTTCCTTTCCCAAATTGAAGGCTATTGCTCATGCCCTGTAATATTACACTGCAATTCTCAATCTTACAGTTTCTTTGTGAATTTAAGAAAGTTTTCCTGTTGAGATCTATTTTTTTCATTAATTATTTTAAACATACTTTGGCATGAAATAGCTTGTCATTAGACCAACTGCCTCCTAAAAAGTCCAACAAATGCAAATCATAGTGAACAAGAAGTTGGAAATGCTCGCGCTTTGAGATTTCAACATTCAATGCAATAAAAATGTCCATGAGCTTTACAGTGTCATCCAGGTATGTGTCCTTCTTTTTCTGATTCCATTCCTTTGCAGGGAATCAAAGATTCGCAATAAGGGACTTGAAATCTAGTTACAAGTCGTCGAATAGGATCATAGTGGATATAGAGGGACACGATGGAAACAATGGATACAAGGGCACAATGGATACATGGATGCTATGGGAACAAGGACGTGATGTTTCACAATGGAGGTGGTTTATCGTCGATCACTTTGATGTGATCTATGAACTTTGCAACTGTGCACCCAAGAGCACCTCATTTATGAACTATGAAACTGTGCGCCCAAGAGCACCTCATTTGCTGAGAAGTAGAAAGGAGAGAAATGGAAGAAATAACAACAAAGTCCATGGACATGTATAGAAAAGGAAATTTGTGGAAAGAGCAACATAACAGTGTAGGGTTGTGGCATGAGCACCTGAGAATAGGCATAAACCTAAGGACGCCACTGCAACGTTGAAGTATAATATTTCTATTATGAATTATGAACTATAACTATGCTCTCCTCTATCCCCAAACATTTAATGTTTGCCACTAATGCTAACTTCAAGTTAGCATTAATCCATCTTTCCAAAAATGTATATACACTTTCCTAACTTTCCAAACTTTCCAAACTTTAAAACTGGACGGCCTCGATATGAGGCCAAATAAGGCCTCAAATTTTTTTATTGGTCCAAAAAAAAATTGTACCTATTTGATAAGTTGGGAAAAGTTGATAAATGAAACAGGAACTTAAAACTTTGGCTTAAGTTTATTGGTTTCTGTGCAGGACTAATGAAAAATGAAAAATTGTTTACTAAGAGTCCACTGCCCAAAGGCAAGGACTAATAAATGTAAAACATCTCTCTTAATTCTCGAAGACTTGAAAAGTTCAAACAACCTTCCAATAACCACTAATCTACCGCTTTATAATATATGATATTGCAACCAAACCCATCCTCGCTCTCCTCTCGAAAAGAAAATTTCTCTATGATAAAACTAGAATTGGTATTTGATATAAATGGAAGCTTACTTTCAAGATTAGTAATCAAAATTTACTTTTGTATGGAGAATTGATTGTACTGTGTTTTGGAATTTGAATAATTTTTAGAAAGAACATTTTGAAGTGTTATATCATACTTTAAACGTTTTTAAGGAAGTATCATTATATTTCACATTTTATATATATGTGGAGAAATCTAAAACTTTAAAGTGGTTGATGATGAGTATGTATAATGAATAAAATCAACTTCAATGTATTGTTTACAATGTTTATGTAAAGTTGAGAATTGTTTTACTGTGTTGTTCACTATGTTATTCTTAGTATAGTGCATTGATTTGAGTGTTTGTATAATGTATAATTTTGATTGTTATATTTTATGTATTTATTTTAGTGTTTGTAAAGTGGATATAGGAAAAAAAAAACATTATCTCATTATTTGGAAAGGATTGATTAGATAGGATTGTAAGGAAATTATGACTTTGGTAAAGGAATTTAGTAGTAAGGCAGCAAATAACTAATCAATTAGAGATGAAAAGAAACAAATTAAAGGAAAAGGATTACATGAGTTTCAAATTACATGGTGATAAAACTATAATCACAAAGAAAAATGTCACATTATTCAAACATCTTGAACTATAAACACTGAAATCAATGCACTTTACTAAAATCAATGCCTATATCATCGTTTCCATAAAAAATAGTATCCATTGATATGTATTAAAAGTTATCCATGCTAAAAAACCTTTCAATCATCATGCAATAAAGTACTAGTGAAAACTAGCAATGGCACCAATACCCTAAGAAAGAAAAAGAAGAAAAGGAAAAAAAAGAGCCTAACTCTTGTTTCAGTATTTCCAGGTATACGAAAGAAGAACAAAGAGAAATACAAGTGGAGGATAGTGTACATACACTATGGAATATACAACCTATAGGTTCTTCAATATCTTCCAACATACAAGTTCTAGGCTACAAAACTCAGGAGAGATACAACCCTAGTAGGCCCTTGCATCAACGACAAAGAAAAATCAGTCTATGATGGACATAAAAAAATATTATATATGAGCATCATCATTCATATCACCATCATTCATCATCACCACAATATTAATCATCGATATCATCAACTTCAACATCAACTCCATCTTCAAATAAAAAACTAATATAACTTATATCATCAACAATACCATCTTCATTAAAATATCTAGTAGCAACAACAATTTCCATCTTGCAAAGACAAAGCAATATGTTGGTCACAACAAAAGTACAAGACATACATTTTTCATACTATAGAGGGTTATCGAGAGAAGCCTACTAAATTCAACAAGAACATTCAACCATAGAGTATTTCAAAGTTTTTAACATAGCAACAAATGGTACATTATTTAAGTTTATTAGTATATCTCGTGACATGCAAAGAGTTCAATGTGGAAAAAAAAAATCAAAATCCATATCTTTATGTATCTAAACATCTTCTTTGAGATTGCGAAAAGATTAATATCAACTTCAATTTCATATCTATGTTTTTCAACATCTCTCTCAACCTACAATGGTTTCAACTTGAAAAAGAATCAATATATATATATATCAGTGTGCATAAGCATTTCTCATCATGTAAGAAATTCAATATTCCTTTGTATATTAACATCAACATTGAGATCAATGATACAATACAATGCAACAAGACCAACATACAACCAAAACATCAACATTGAGTGAAAAAATACAATAGAGGCTACAACAAAAAGGTCAATCTATAGCAAGGTCAACCTATAGAAACAATATAATTTATAGGATTTCAATATAGTTTATAGGAAATCATTAGTAATAGGAATTTCTCACCTCCACCATCCATTATTTGTATCCATAATACATTTCTTCCATCCATTCACTTCACCCATCCCATCCATCAAACCATACACTTCCACTTCATACATTAACAATATACTCATTGAAATAGTCCAACACCTTATCCATTTCCATATTCCACCATATCCATGAATTTCCATCATTAAAAAGTCAAAACACAACTTTTTTTTGTTCACTAAAACATGCATCTATAGAAAGTTATAGGAAGGTAGTGTTTTAGACTGCTACAAGAAGGTTTAGCACACATTATTGCAAGATTTTATAGGAAATAGTTCACCAAATAGAGTGTTAGGGGAAGCTATAGGAAACTAACCTATGACACTCTATTTTTCGAATATTCACAAAAACTATTTCCTAAGAATCAAAGGGGCCATATAACAACACATTCCAACATCCTACATCACAACATTCCATTGTACCTTACTTCTTCAACTATATAAAGATACTTTGCCACCCTATAGGAAGCTCTGCTTTAGCTCAAAAAATTACATCAATAGTATCAATAGCACTATATATGTTATCAAATGACATCAATAGATCTACATGATCACTCCAACATCCACATTTCCTATATAAATGATTGCATACCTACATGTCAACACAATGAATTCAAATTTATGCCACCAAATAAAGATTCACTTATTTCATTAATTATCAAAGTCAATCTCAATATTTTAATCATAATAACTACAAAAAAATCCACATAGATCGACAAGGTGGAGCTAAAAAATCTATTTCATGGTGGGCATATCTAAAGTTTTGATGAGATAATCAATAGTTGGCAAGGTAATCGACATTGTGCAATCATTGGTGTCAAACATCATGTTAAAATAGGATGGTATCATAATTTGAAAAGTACCAACCTTTTGAATTATCAAAGGAAGGCACTCAAAACCACCAAAATGTATAATCCTCTGAACAAATCTATTCATGATAAAACATGAATACATCCTCCCTTTCTATAGATTTTAGTTTTTAGTGCAACCTTACAGACCTCCTAAGTCCATTACCATAGAGAAAGGTTTACAAGGTAGGTTGCAAGTTGCAAAGTTGGTTTGAAAAGAAGACACATAGTTCGAAAGACCACAGTTTCTCAATCAAGGTTACACAAGGGTTACTCAAACTATAAAATCACTATGTAAAAGTTTAGTCTTGAAGACATAACCTCAAACCTGTTTTCTACTTCCATTATCATTGGAATTATGCCTCAATATTAGGACCCATTTCAAACTTGTGTTGGAGGTCGATACCCAAGATCTTGGATCATAGAATTTACCATTTTCTATCCTAAAATATTTATCCAAGTTTGTTTACTAGTCCAAAAATGATTCCATCCTAAGATTATTTCATAAGGTGATAATTGTTCCCACTGATATTTTTTTTAGCAAGTTCCCAGAAATCACCATCTTTAGAAAGTAGTTCCATTTTTTTTTATTATAAATTACCTTGTCTTTATATTACCATAAGAAAATTATGCAAATTCCTTGTTGTTGGTTTGCCACTTGGGAAACTAGACCAACAACAATGTAACAACTTGTCTGAAATTTTGTGGTGTTTCAATATGTTAAAACAATAAGCCTTAACAAAATAGATCCCGAGACTATCTATCATACAAAAAACTAAGTGCTGATTTTTTCTTGAATGATAACTATGAGGTAGGGTAGATATGCTCAGACCTCCTACAATACACAACACACTAAAAATGTTAAAAAAAAAAAAAAATTATCTGACATGATGACCCTCAAAAAGAGGCACCAGATTCACTAGGTCCATTCCAACCATCTCTTTTTTCACTAGGTTCATCTTGTGTTCAACGAGCATAATTTGAGCTTGGACTTCGTTGAGATCCAACAAATTTATTTCTTAGAATTGTTCCTTTCAACAACAAAACGACCCAACAATAATTTGAAGTACTAATAAATTTCCATTGTATTCAAATACTAAGAGATGTTTTCCCGAGTGTTTCTAGTGTCTGAAACCCATGATCCTATGGAATTGAGAACTTCCTCATCTAAGACAAAAATCCTCAAGACTTGGACATTTTCCATAGCGAGATCTATTTCAGCTTTGATTTTGGGTGGGGTATGGGATTGATAAGCCTTTGTAGAGTCTTCAAAAGTAGAGATGAGATGATAATTGGAGAAGCCTCTAGTGTGATGACAGAAACCCCCATGGTGTGACGAGAGTGACCACCTTTGGCCAAGGTAGAAGACAAATGGAGTGGTGAAGACTGGAAAATATTAAGATGGCGAGTGTTAGCACCATAAGTCACCTTTGTATTATGACAGAGGTAAGCCTAATACCCATCATAATTTTATGTCACGGGTTGGTTATAAAAGGTCAAATGAGCGCAATCTCAAGAAAATATCGTCTCAACTCAAAAAACTAGACTGATGTGCACAAGCAGAGGAGGTCTTAATTTAACTTCAGTCAGTAGGTTGTAGCGAGGGTGAGTAGAAGGAAGACTTCGGTGAGAAGGATGTAGAGGTCTACCGTGGACATCGGGTCTTCCAACAGCCCAAAAAAGAAAAAGTTAAACTCAAGATATTTTTGAGTTTAAATCATAAAGAAACTGAAAGGAATTATAACAACACTAGAATCGAACATTCATCATAATGCAGTCACAATATTTCAAGCTAATCAGTCAATCATGAACTCTTTTAGCATCAGAAGGAAATAAGAGGGAGTAATAAAGCTGACTATCATTAAACAAGAAGTCTCAAATATAGATACATATCCAGAAAACCAGAAGCTTCATTAAGACTTTACAATATGAGATCTTTTCTCGACCATCGACCATAACAAATTATCAAAAATGAGTATTTATACTCAGAACAACACATCATCACCGGGAGTGTGACCCGACTACTACAATCAAAGCTTTGTGTCTACATCTTCTGTCAGGCTGTGCTTGCATTCCTCTGACAGACGCAAGATCAGAATGGTATAGGCTTCATAAGAAAATCCATGACAGGGAACTTTCGGCTAACAATTTTCCCTCCATGGCCAGATTTTCCATGATTTCTGTTTATGTGGTGAAACAAGGTTTCAACTACCTTTCCCACTTTCATTAACTTCTTTTATTTGGATCAAGATGAAGCCTAACACCATGAATGCTCTAGGTGAGATCACAACTCCTTCGAGTCAAAATTGGGGCCTCGAGGCCATAAGGATTCTTCTCTGTGACCAAATCAGGCACTCTGATCTTTTGAACAACTTCATTCCCCTGCCCCATACGACCACGGGTTGTGACCTCATGCTTATCCATATGAAATATCAGGATTTTACATTTTGGTATTTTTCACTCCCCTTGACTCCAAATATCCCAATGCTCGAAATCGTGAAAGGGTCCACCTAGATCAATGTTTGAACTTTCTTAGGACTTGACAGCCACAGTCGTTTCCTTAAACAACTATAGTCGCTCGCCACTTGAATGTGCGTGTATCTTTCTTTTAGCTCCACTTTCCATATGACCCCACCTTGTGATCGTGGGCTTAACTCTTAGGCATGTCACGATTTCACGTTTCACAAACTCACGATGCGCTCCATGTTGGAGTTACTTCACACACATAGGATTTATTTTTCCTAAGGTTATTCCTTGTTTATTAGTCATAATTAGTCATTATCCAGTCTCTTATATTTCAGGGGAGAATATTCCACTTGGAGAATATTCTATTTCAGTTGACACTTCAGTTTGACTAGTTGAGTTGAGTTTATATGTTGCATTAGTTTTGTCACCATGCAACATTGGGATCATCACCAATTCAATACTCTTTGTTCAGTCAGTTAACTGAAGACTAGTTGACTAGTTAACTCAGCTAGGTGGCAATTCACTCCTGTAACTGCCTGAGAGACTCGACTAGGTGGTAGTTTACTCTTGTAACTATTGGTGTGTGTCCAGATCAATCTAGACCACTGCTATGGCTCATTAGTTACTCATGTTTCCTATATCTATTGTAAATTATTCACTCTTTGAGTGTGGAACACGGTTAATGAGAATTCTTCCATTCTTTCTATCTTACTTCTTCTTTTTCAATTTCTATCTGCAAATGTGTGTAATATTTTCTATCTAGATCTATTATGTGCAGTTTCAACACATTTACATGGTATCAGAGCCGACGGAATGCTAAGAAAAAGATACACTAAATCATTTTTTGCAGGTACAAAAGATTGAAGACAACAAAAAGATGGATTACTCCCCGAAAATACTTCTCACGCCTCATAGATATTTGGAATGGAAGCCAAAAATTATGCTTCATATTAGATGCAGAGGCTTGTACCAAATTACTATGGAAATGGAAGTAGAGTCTGATTCTGTCAATGAGAAAAATGACTTTCTTAATAGACAAGATATGGCCATAGGAAGTATCGACATGTCTAATTCTCCCGAACTTTTCCATCAAGTATATGAAGAATCACAAGGATTAACTCCAAATGAATTATGGACCAGATTGGAGGTTCTATTTTGGAATAAAGAATATTGTGAAGATTTCATGCAGGAGGTCGAACAGATAGAGCCAGAAGAGAAACCATCAGAAGATCAAGCCTCTTATTCTGAAGAGTCTTCCACACAAGTGTCTGCAGAAATTTGTATTTCATTAATTGAAGATGATGTCTAGTCCATTTTAGATTTGTTTTATGAATTTTATGTGGAAGATATATGGCATGCATCTCAGGATTCACATGCAGACACTTTTGCATGCACCATGCATGCATCCCAGGAGACAAAAAGGGAGCCATGCACATCAGACACCATTATGATATTTTATGATCACAATTTTCATAAACAAATTGGATATTTGAATTCCTCTCGGGAAAAAATCCAATTTCAAAAAAAAAATTGTCTGAAATGGAGTCAAAATTTCAGCATTTTTTTAGAAACGGTCGCACGGTTTTCAAAATTTCATCCAAAATTTATTTTGATATTATTCATTACAAGAAGACAAAGTGGATATGTGTGGAAATATCAATGATTCATATAATTCATCAGATCTATGCAGACATCTACATCTTCAACAAAATCTTCAAAGAGCACAAACTTGCACAATTGCGAGGTCTTCTTGGAGTGAAGGACTTGGTTGCTAAACAACTGCCCTTTGTTCCTTCTCATTTTTTATTTTATGAATTGTAATTTGAGGGGGGGTTTTGTTCCCATGAGGTTTTCCCTCTTTCCTCATTTATTTCAGTGTATATTTTGTATTTGGGTACCTAACATGGCCTCGTAGATGG
>JASDQU010713906.1:27255-42410 GCA_032191745.1 Picea mariana | reverse complement strand
CTCTATTAGGAAAATTTTCAATCCTTCCATGATCTCCCCTTTTAAAGCGTCCATCTTAGTATTTATTGCCTCAAACTTAGCTTCTGTTGAATCCATCATCTCTTGTAGTTCATATTTTGTTATTGTCTTCTTTTTTAAATCATTTATGTCCCTACGCATTTCTTCATCTTCATCAAGTGTCCGAGTAGGATTGTCTGGAGGATTTTTTGGTGTAGAAGTTCCCTTTTTTGGTGGCATGTTGGCCAAGTATCACTTTAAACCTCGATTTTGAGGTGGTTCTTCTAGACAATCTTCCTTTTATTGTATCTCCAAAATTTCGGCCCTTCTGAGTATGAAATTTTATTTTTTATAGGTCTCTTATATTTCTTCTCTTCAATGGCAGAGGTCTGATAAAAATTGGATGTGCCAAGTGGAATTTACGGTAACTTCCCCACAACTTGCTGATTTTTGGCCTTTCCAGGAGATCTCACTTGTATAGCGTTCCCCACACAAAATAATTGATATAAAATTATGAAACTCACACCAAAACTACTATGTTCTATCAACTATCCAATGCAATTGGTCTCACTCAATTTGGATACTCTAGGAAGAATTTATGATTGTTTTACCTGAAACACCTGCTTGAGACTAGTCAATAGGACTAGTCAGATACCCTATCTTCCACATGGTGTATCTACAAATTTACGATGACCCAGAAGCTAAAATTGCTACCATAGATACCTTACTAATTTTTGAGAATGGCCTCCAGATTTCAGGGTCTGAAACATTACAGAAACAATTTTATATCGAAAATTATGAATGACTCAATTCAGGATGATTCCAGAAACCTATCTTACAAAGGATGTATCTCCGAACGTATAAGGCCTCAGGTGCTGAATTTTTAACCCAACATACCTTGATCCATCTGATAAATACAATCCAAGCTGTTCCTTCTGAACCATTGTAGAAAAAAGGTTATAGAGAAAATTTCACGGTGTCTTAGATGTAGCAACGAAACCCCAAGACCTTGAGCTCTGATACCATATGTTAAGAACCAAATATCAATATAGCATAGAAAAACCTCAGAATAAGTACTCAATGCCTTGAAAAAGAGAGAATTTTGGATAATAAGCCTCTTCGAGGGAGCAACCTCCTTTTACCCCACATAAATGTTCAAGTACAAGATGATTCCAAATGAAAATGTTTCTTTGGTATATATAGGAGACTAGGAGGTATAATTACAACTAATGGAATAAAGCCAACATAAATAAAATTAAATTACTAATGTAATATGCCCCAATTAAGGGGCAATGAGCCAATATTAGGGCTTAATAGAAAACCTAAAATAACATCTAAGAATTTCCTTAAACTTGTAGATCAACGATTCATTGAACCCATGATCTTATTAAGAAGTGTGGAAACCATTATCATGGGGATACCCACTCTGGTCTATTTTGAAGTAATCAAATAATCCGAGGGTATCCCTTCATATTCAAGATTGGTTGGATAATCATGGGGAAGAAAAATGAAAGTGACCATTTCACTCAAAATAGACATAGTCAAAATCAAAGGAATTTGAAAGAAAATTATCATACCCTTGGACCCCAGGAGGGTAATCCATGGATAGAAACCTGGAAAGAAGATACTAATGCTAGAAATATATACCAAGTCATCCAAGGATATTTTGATAATTTTGAACCCAATATACAACACTACTACATATGACCAAATTTGCCATGGTTTTTCGTTGCTATTGCCACACATATCCGTCGCACTTTCCACGGTAGCAAAGACTATTTTTTGTGGAATTTTTTTTGTCGCTATATCCACGAACAAGTTATTCATGGAAACAGTGAAGAAATAATCCCTCCATTTTTCATCATCTTCGAGATAGGTTTACCTTATAAAGCACGGCGATAACAATGAAACTTCGTCACAAAAGGGACGAAAAACCATGCTAAAGTAAAAAAATTACCAACAGATTACGATGCAAATGCCATACAGGCGACGAAAAAGTGTGGAAAGTTGGGACGAAAAAGCATGGGAATAGCGATGAAAATGTTTGGCAGAGAAAAAAGTTATGACGCAGATGCTATATGTGCGATGCAAAACTGTGGCAAAGTGCGACGAACTTTTGTCGATATTGCCATGCATAATAAAACCTATTCATTTCCTTGCGACGAAAGTTCATTGATATTTCCACGCTTAATAAAACACATTCATTACCTTGCAATGAACTAAAGTGGATATTTCCACTCTTCCTGTAGGTTTAAAAAAAAAAAAATCTACATGAGAAGTTGGATGTTGGGATTCTTGATTGACCCATACCCAATATTTTCATGTGTGATGGACCCTTCAAAGGGTTTCTTATGTGAGAAGGGCTTATCAGAGGAGGTTTTGGGACTTATTAGGTGTCTTTCTTAGTGTACCAAAAGGGAAACCCAAGGCACCTGGGGATGAAGGGAAAGATAAAATACATTCCCCCTGAATGAATGGTTTTAATTGAGATATTGGGGCTTTAAACTAGAGGTCAAAAACAATTTTGTAGGGGTATCCCAAGGGGACAACATGGGAGATGTGTTTTTTTTTTAAATTTGTCACTATGATTGTGAGAGTGGGACAACCCTTTACTTATCCACTTCAATGCACTCACAACCGTTAATCGATATTAATATAGATTGGTCACAATAATTAACTTGAATATCAAATTTAACCTATTAATGTGCAAGGATAATCACAACACGAGGTTAAAGGCATTCACACCCTTTCAATAACTATGTTTGTAGATTTTTGGATGAGGAACTTGTAGAATTGTGGTTGAGTCATTCCCTTACCAAAAAACTGAAGGTTACTCACACTCATATGAATGAAAGAAATCGAAGTTGTTCCCATGAAAAAAGTTGTAACACTTTGAAAGAATGGTAGATAAAAACAATGGAGCACTTGTTTAAACAAAGACACTTACACCTATTCAAGTAAAGGTAACTCACCCTATTCAAATGAAGGTACATGATACCAGATAAATGAAGAGAAATGGAAATGTTTAACTCGAAGGGTAGTTCACACCAAATCAAGTTAGTGTGATCACAATGTTTTGAAATGAAGGGTGATCACACTACTCTAGGTGATAAATTCTCACAACACCCTAAATGAAGGATGATTTCACTTGTTGAAGTTGGGGTACTCACATTAATGCCAACAAATGGTAACACATACCACTTTAAATGAGTAGGAATCACACATGATGAAGGGGAGATAGAAAATATTTCACTTAGAGTAATGCAATTTGGTGGGAAGTAGAATAGCTAGTAGTATATGTTATAGTCTTAATTTCCACCCTACATGCCAAAAGGGAAGCCAACAAAAGATGAAAGTCAAATACATTTCTTTCTCAATATCTAGGACTTTTTTTTAGGGTCTTCACATGGAATATAGGAGAAAACATGCGATGATAGTCATTGGTCGTTTATAATGCAACAAGCAATGATTCCTGCAACCTTCTAGATTTTCAAAGTTATGAAGAGGTAAGCGAGGGATCATCTCCCACCATGATTTTATAATTATTATGAAGTGGGGTATATTGAAAGGAATTACTTATATCCTCACTATTGGGTATGGTATATCGTCTAGATTTACCACCGAATACATTTAATTTGTCAACCCAGGGGCTTGAATGTTTTATAGGCTATCATGCATTGTATGTGCAGATTGTGCTTCTTTCAATATTGATCATGTAAGTAAAAAACCATTGTAGTAAAATAAATAAAAAAAACTAGATTACTGGTGCGTATACATAAATAACTATAACATTCAAATGAAGAAGAACACACAGATCTAACAGATTCCACACAAAACCACAACAAAACTATATCATAAGCCGAAAACACCTGACCAAAAGAGCGGGCCCAACTCCCCGATTAGGGCTGTAGTGAAATAACTGCCACAAAAACTTAGAAACTCAAAAGAAACTCGATTTTGATTAAATAAAACGAGATTACATAGGTTACAGTTTTGATACAATACAACTCCTAACTAGATGACTGACTGGATAATCCCTTCTCTATCTCTGTTTGGCCTTTTATACAATTCGTGGAGTACAGAGCGTCCCAATATTAGGGTAACAAATCTTCCTAAAAATACACAAAGGCTAAACTGATTAACATAACGTAATGTTGGACCATGGAACAGGTCCTCTTTTGCACATTCAATCTGTGGACTGCGCTGCATCATTGATCGCATCATCTTGCCAGACTGCGTTTGCTCCATTCTTGAGACATTTTAGAGATTAGTGATTCAATTGGGTAAACCCCCAACCAATATCTAACATTTTTGAACTAATACACACAATGACATAATAGAGGTGAATTCCTACCCTTGTGGTTACACACAATAGCTCAAGGAATATAGAAATGGAGGTAAATAAGGATAGAAAAAGGTGGTACAAAACAAGCAATTTCATGGACCAACATCTCCCCCAAAATTTAGTCACATGCACATCCTCGTGTAGGTCGTCGCTTTCACAGATTTGGTTTGGAACCTTGATACTGGGCCTAAAGTTCTGTTATGTCATATGCCTCAGCCATATCTGTCCCTGGAAACTTATATCCCCCAGTCAATATTATATCCTTCCACCATTCTCTTTAGACCTCATAATCAGGTTGATATTGATCAAGTGGCATCTAGATGATGGGGAATGAAAATATCAAACCTAGCCATCAAACCCCACAAAACATTATACATTCTATATACCTGAATATTCTTTCCATGGCTCTACAAAAATTGGGAGCCCCAAATGCTTCTTGTTCCCTTACAGCAGGTGGTGATAAGGCCCATCTCTGGTCACAGTTTTCAAGTGCCTCTTCCTTGCAATAGGTTAATTATTTTATGCAAAGCTCAGCACACCATTGTTGTGTAGTTTTCATATTATGTGGCCAATTAGGAATCCATTTGAAATAGTTATGTTTGCTGATGATCTATTCAACTTGAAAGTTCTCCATTCTAACCTGAAGGGGTTTGTGTACCTAATTTTCCTTGAAAGAATCAAATGTCTTCTTCCACTTCACCTGGTTAATGGCATAGGAAAGAAAGGCCCTCAATTGGACATCTCCCACATAAGGATATGGATTGAATTTTTGATCATCTCATAGCATGTAGTTGTGCATGTACAGTTCACACATGAGATGTTGTGTGAGGATTTCATAACTTTTCAAGGTCCTAAGAAACTGCATGGAGTCTTTAATGTTATAAACCATCTCCTGGTGAATACATTCTAGACAAAAAAATAAATACTGTTCATGAAGGAACAATGTATAGCTGAGAGAAGGGGAGAGACACGTTACTACCTTCTGGGTGATATCATACATCTCTTGTTTGTCATCTCTTAACCTTTGTATATGTGCCTCTAGCTCTGTAATCTTTTCCTTCTATTTCTCGCCCCTTTTCTTCTCTTCTTCCAACTTTTCCTCATAGTCACCAACATCTCTAGCAACCTGCTCCCTTATGTATTTAAATGTCCTTAGGTGCACTGAAGAAGGGACAACTCCTGTTCAAAACTAGGCTACAATTTTATTCCACTTATGTATCTCGACTTTCAACAAAACTACCCAAGCTTCAGTTGTATCTGTCATTGGCTCATCTTGAGTAGATGTTGTTACTGTGGAAGTGTTAAAAATAGGATCAGTCTGAGTGGTTGCTGGTACTGTAGAGGTGTACAAGATAGGCTCGGTCTGAGTAGCTACTGTATGCAACACCAACTCAGGTCGAGTACCTGCTATTACTCTGGGAGTATCGATAGTTTGAGTAGTTGCTGATACTGTGGGAGTATCGACAGTTTAGGTAGCTGCTGAAATAGTCTCCTTGACATTTCTCCTCACTGCTTCCTTGGAAATTATTTTGTATCTTCATGCTTGTTTCTTCAGGCAGAGCACCTACTTCTTTATCTTGGAATTCTCAATCCTCAATTGCAGAATTTCTCTAAAGGCTATCCTATAACGTTCCTAAATAATGGTTCTTCTCCTTGCACAAAATTTGACAAATTCTGGTTTGATAGGAATTTATTCAGCCCATCCCCTAGGAGGAACCTCATTCTAAGCTTCATTACCTGCATCCTCTATGCCTGACTCTTGTTTAACTCACACTTCTCCTGGAGTAGAAACACCCAAATTTGGTTCAAGGTTTTCGAGAGTAGCATGCTCTGACGCTGGTTCTTATGTAACAATGCCAGTCATTTCTTACTCACAAACTGAGGAGTAGTTGTTGTGTCTTCAAAAATAGGGTTTTCAGGAACAACTTGTTCTGACGTTGGTTCTTGTGTTACAACGTCAGTCATTACCTGCTCACCGATGGGAGGAGTAGCTGCACCATCTTCATAGACAGGAAATTCAGAAAGATCTGGTGCTGGTTCTTGTGTAACAACATCAGTTACCTCTGTTCATATATTGGAGGAGTAGCAACATTCCTCTCTTGCTCATTAGATGAAGGGGTATTAACATCCATCTCATGATTATCTGTGGGTGGAATAGCAACATCTCTTTCTTGTTCATTTGCTGAGGAAGTAGCAACATCTCTTTCTTTTTCATCTGTTGAGGGAGTAGCAACATCTCTTTATTGTTTAGGAAAAGGGTTTGGAGGAATAAAACCCTCTACTTCCTCTTCTTCTGAATCTAGGTTAATGACCTGCCTCATTCCCCCAACTTATCTAACTTCCACTGATAGTTTCCCTGTTTCCTCATCTTTGTCTAAGGCCAATTCCTGTGTATCAGCACCAGTTCTCTGCTCTTTTGTAATAGTTTCAGAAGCCTATGCTAACCTTCTCCACCCATCCCTCTCTGCTAGGGTTTCTTATACTTCTAGGATAAGTTCTACCAATTCCTCTTCTGAGAGTCTTATGAACTGCGGCCAACTCATAGGGATTTTCTCTAGCACATGCATGACTAGTAGCTTAAAAAGGCCATGATTTGTGAGGGTTTTAAGTGGTTGGCGTGAGCGCTAAGCTGCTCGCACCATCCACTGAACGTTATTCCACAGAAAATAGGGCATTTTTATGCGTTGTTGGAAACACAAAGATGTGAGCAATTTGAGATGATATTTGTAAATGGTAGAGGGGTGGTCTTCGAATGTCATATACCTTATGATGAAAACTGCTACCTTGGACCATGGAGGTAGAAGAGAAGTCCATTAATATCCTTTCCCTTTCATCTTTACTTCTTCTCCTTCACGCATAAACAACTCTGGAAATTCCGAGAGTGGTGTTTCCAGACAAACCATCACTGACCGGATATTGGAAACCCACTAGCTGCTGCAATGGTTTCCTCTGTGACTCTGATTTTTAATCCACGGATCGTGGAGGCATGGCCGTCCAAATTTTGGGCGAATTCTGTTGTAATGTCTGCATCGAATCCCTGTAACCTCTCGAAATACACGTCACAACCTGCATTCTGGAAAATTTGCCAGCATTCCAGATTTTGACGGAACTGTGTAGTATTTGTTGGATCATACCTTACTAATCTACCACCCATTATGTTCTGTTGACTATGCCTGCTTGAGGAGTACCGATGATCAGTTCAGGAGAAATGACCGACAAAACGATTTTGCGAAAAATGTGTTGTGGAAAGAGTCATGGATTTAAAAAAAAATAAAAATAAAATGATGTGGCAGGTAAGTAATGACGAGGATATGACAACAAATTTAATATCTTGGAAGATTATTAACGGTTGGCGGGTGTGTCCAATCCCTATGCGTACAATGACGTCATAATGTTTTAAGTAATGATTGTGAAATTGTGTGATTAAAGAGGGTAATGATGACTCTTTGGGAAAAGACATAAAATCTCCCCCAAAATTAAAGTTAAGACCATCCTCAGGCATGAATCCCTATTCCATATGTAATATTACCCAAATCCATTAAATTTGGTTGAGGACGTACCTGGTGACTCACCCATTATGGAGAAACATCATCGCAGGAATAACATTGTCTGCATTCACGAAATATGACAACGTTGATTCAAGCAACGACATTGAAAGTGGTGGCAACTGAAATATTAGTATCCATGTTGGGGAGAGTGTAGATGAGTAACTACAACCACAGTAGAAATGGTAGGAGTAGCGGAAACCAGAGAGTAGTGGCGATCAGAGTAGTGACAACCAAAGAGTAGCAGTGACTGGAGTGGTAGCACCTCAGAGTAACAACAACTGGTACAATGACGATTTTAAAGTAACGACACTCAGAGTAGTAGCAATTGGACTAGCGAAAAAAGAAGCAATGCCATCTCGTACAACGACGATTTTGACATAACGACACCCGAAGTAGCGGAAACTGGAGTAAAGACAACATGATTAGCGGCAGTTGCAGTAACAACATTTCGTACAATGACGATTTTGAAGTAACAATACCCGGAGTAGCGGCAAAAGGAGTAGCGACAACTGTAGTAACTGTATCTCGTACAATAGTGATTTTGAAGTAATGGCACCAGAGTAGCGACAACCAGAGTAGCAACAATAGGAGTAGCGACAACTATATTAATGACATCTCATACAACGACGATTTTGAAGTAACGACACTAGAGTACCAAATTGGGTCCACTTGTCAATCTAGTGGTAGTTGGTGAACCAGTCACACATTTTCAAATGACCTGTTTTACAATATTGTTGTGTTTCTCCATCAATAACCAAGGAAGACTAGTATTCTGTTCACGACCATCGCCATTAGAATTAATAATAACACTTTGCAATGCGTGATTAGCTTCCTAGATGTCACAACAAATATTTCCAATTCTCTCTTTGTCAGTCCTTCCCTCTAATATTTGTCATAAAAATTCTGTTATGTTCTTCCTGATATGCATTGTATCAAACATATGAACTATTTGTAGGTTCTCGTAGTATGGAAATCTACTGAATTTCATCAGGTAACTTTTCATTCCTCGTGGAATCCCATTCGTGCCTTAACGACATTCATGAAACATCAACAAATTGAGATTAACACTAATTAATGGGACAAAATGAAATTAATACTAATGAAATTAACTAAAGATTTATATAATATGTCATACATAAATAATTTTCATACCTTGACGATTTCTAATATATTCCAACTTCCATAGGTGAGGTGTCATTCTTTGTGGTTTTTTTTTCCATTTTCTTCTTTACTATTGAATTTTTCTTTGTCTGTAGTTCGATAACTATGGTTCTTAGGTAGAAAGTGCCTATACTCATCAAACACTTCCTTTCCTAAACTCCTTGAATGACGATATTTTATCCTTGGACCACAAACTGGGCATGCAAATTTACCCTTTGTATGAAGATATACAAGATATATGAATTAATGTAGCATCAAATTAGAGTTACAACTTAAAATAATGCATGATATTTTCAATAAATATATATAATATTAAATCACAAAATAAAGTAACAATATACCACAAAAATGTGTTAACCCGAGGGCATTATGAATTGTCCATGATAGTATTCCATGGAATTGAAATCATTTTTTCCCTATTGGTCTAGAGATGTCATACATAGTGATGCCAACCCATAACTTCAAAAAATCATCGATAAGAGGCTCAATATATAAGTTCATATATTTAACCTATTACCTACCAAATTGGTTCAATATACTGCATGATTAATTATACTTGTCTAGATGTCGTTATATATAAAATAAATAATTACCATGCACAAAACAAAGAAATGAAATAATTTGTCATACTTTAAAACAAATAAAAAATAATTAAATACCTGGAACAATCATTGCCAACATTGTGTGCTCTCTCTTGATCGACATCCAAGGAATAAGGTTATTGTTTATAACAAAAACATGCCACACTAAGTACGTAGAACTAAGCTCTCCAAATGGATTGGCACCATTAGCTGCCAACGAAAGTCTAACACTATGAGGTTCTTCTTTAAAAATTGGCCTATTTTCTTCGATGTACTTCAATGCAGAACCATCTGTAGGCATTCGAAGAACATTGTCTCAACTTCTATTCTTTGCATGGAAATCCATAAACTGTGCTATACTTTGGCACCTGAACAACTGTTGGAAACATGGAATTATCGAAATATAATGAAGAACTTTGTGAGGCACCTTCTTTGACGCTTTATCGGTTCGATATATACTTATTTGACATTGTGGGCATTCATTTTCTAATGCATATTGTCCATAATATATGATATGATCATTAGGACATGAATCAATAGCCTGATAGTCCATTCCAATTTCTTTCATAATCATAGATATTTCTCGATATGTGCGTGGAAAAATATTTGACGTCGGTAATAGAAATTCACCTAACAATCTAAAAAATTCAAAACAATAATTCAATGTAAACAATATTAATCATCAATATCGCATCCAATATACTAATTTACAAATTATAAAACAATAGGAATATAGGAAAAAATTGAACCTTTTAAGTATTTGTGAACATGTAGGCATAAATAATTAACAAATTAAATACCTTAGTATCTGTGTGAGGCATGTGTTTGATAAACCATTCAAAACCTTCAGGTTCACCAACAACAATATAGCAGTTAAAATATTTGTTGTTGAGCCTTCATAAAGAGGTTGACGTGACTTCTCGAGTAGAGGATCAACATCATGACTATCATCCTAGTTGTCCTCAACCATTGGAGCAAATGTGTCTTGGATCAATCTATGTATCTCATATTCCTGATTTGAATCACTAACGTTTACTCCACCCATATCATCATTAATAACTTGATCAACAACTTCAATATTCTGATCTCGAAGTTCATCACCCTGTAAAGGAGTATTTCTGCTAGTACTTGCCAAATAACTCTCTGGAGGTCGACATTTTGGGGGCATCATTTATATATTTAAAAACAACGTAGAAAAGTTAGTTTGTATAGAAAATATAAAAATCCCGATAAGAAATATTACTAAAATTCATGACATGATGATTATTATTGAGAATACATTAAATATTGAATCCTCTTACCAAGGGACCTCTTACCAAGGGACGATATTCATAACCCCCTTCGGTGTGCCCCTTCTCCCTACAATGTATTTCAGTTGTTGTTATTAAAAGTCTTTTTCTTTGCAAGCCTCTGCAATCATAGCAAGGGCAATAACATCATCCATTGCCCCTCGCCTCTAATGCCGCTCTTAACCAAGCAAGATTCCTGTCATTTTCGTTCATAGTGAAAAATCCTTGTCTTGACAAGTAATTGTCTTACCTACACCATACCAAACAGTAAGTTGTCAATTTTTATTATTTTATCTACTCCTTCATGATATTTTAGCTACTCCTTTCGATTATGATATATTTATTTACAGTGACCTACAATCCTCACAATTATTTCTTCTAAGACATTTTGACATGATTTTTTTTATTATTATCGATTAACTATTAAGATCAATATGCTTCAATTTGTACTTAAGAGTAGTGTTTATTGAATCACCATGGAAAATAATTACACACCATTTAACGAAAGTGGTCAAAATTTCTCAAACTTGAATCACTCGACACCATACACTAGCCTCTAAGTTGTTTTGTAGACAACTTACAATACTTCTTTGAAAAATATTTTTCTTGACATTTCACATGAATTTCCATAGAATATACTAACTAGATCCAAAAACCAAAGACATGAAATATGGTACTACACATATAATATATTATCAAGGAAAAAACAAGCTACATGAAATTTCGACATTTGAACAAAAATTTACAAGTTAAATGAGTATATCAATAAAAAAAAACATACTAACCTTGCAAGTTCAAAATCCGAGCTATGTATATCGATAATTGGATTTGTTCAACTGATGGGTGATGGAAAAAATAAACAGCCCAAACAAAATCCACGAATAGTGTCGCAACTATAGCAATTGTGTCACAAAGTCTCTTAAAGTCAGGTATATATAGATCAACTAGTCAACTAGCCGTTAGCAAATGCTTTTTGAGATAGGTAAAATTATCGTGGCAATAGAGACGAACTTTTGTGGCAATAGCGATAAACTTTCATGGAAATAGTGACGAACTTTCATGGCAATTGCAATGAAAATCCTGACCAAGTTAAAAAACCTATTCATGGCTATATCGACAAACTTTCGTGGAAATATCGACAAAAATCCCGCCCTATTTGAAAAGAACATGAAAATAATAGAAACGTGGAAAAATTTCGTGGAATAATCTGCCCATGTGTAGTAGTGCAACGAGAATTACTACATGGTTCACCCTTGTTGGTAGGTCAAAACTTGGACAAAAAACTCTCAAAATGGAAGATGTAAAATTATCAATCAAAAAAAGGATATTGTTGGTTGATTGAATCCTTTACTAAGGACAAGTTTCATTCTTTCTTCTCTATTATAATAGTACATGAAATATACAAAAAGAAAATAAAATAGAATCTGAATTTAATCCCCATAGATGTAAAGTCGACCTCAACCCCCCCATTATTCTTCAAGGAGCGAGAATCACTGTCGGTTCATGTTGACGAGGTGTCTAAGATGGTTGGAGAAAAATGCCGAATGTAGATTCTGGTGCAATCATTCATAGGACAATAAATCATATGGTGGGATATGCATACATCCAAATTATAGACTTGGACCATCATGGAAAAATACTTTGTCAAACGTTTTGGAAGAAATAAATTATTAGCTGTAGCAAGTATACTTATGTTTAAGTCAAGGTTCAATCCTCTTACCCATATTGAATATTGTGAGAGGGAATGGAGAAGAATTGGGTACAAAGATGAAATAATGTGGCTTCATAGGTTTCCCAATATGCTAGATGATATTCCTTATAAGTGGTACAAAATATAAGAGGCACATGATGAAACATTCACCTAGAAGTATCTCAAAGAAATTCTTATCAAGGATTTTACATTCAACACTGTAGAAGCTGACTTGGAAGAAGTATTCAAGGATATCAAAGACTATATTGAGAAATCAAGTGCCAAAATAACTCAAGATACATGCAACTAAAAGTTCAACGTTGAATTGTAATTATCTATCATGAAATGACCATAATAACCATATCACATGTCATATCTACATGGAAACAAATTTTTTTCTAGGGAAAAGTTTCAAATGGAGGAAGGACCACCCAGAAGTAAGCAAAGAGGTAACAACTATATTGAGGGTATCTAAGAAACATGACCATGAAGAACTATATAAAATCAAATTCACCTTGGTATATAACAAAGTCTGTGAAGGGGAATGCAAATTAGATGAATCAAAACCATAGGAGTGGATTGATACATAAATCAAATTTAGGGAAGTCAACATTTCTAATGATGGTTGACCTAAAATGGCTCGAATAAATGACTATTGAACTGAAAAGTAGACCACTGAAATAGTCGACCTTTTAAATGAGTACCAAGACATATTTTCTAGATACCATAAATACTTGGAAGGGATAGTTAAGGAAACAAGAGAGATGAAAATTGAAGTGATACTAGGAACCAAAACCATAAAGAAAAGACCACATAAAATGGCACATAAATACAAATAAACTTTCCAAAAGGAAATCAAAGGTATGATGGCAATTGGAATTATATATCCTATTGAAAAATTAGAATGGGTTAGCCCAATGGTGGTACAACCCAAGAAGCATGATCCAAAGAAGCTTAGAATCTGTGTCAACTTTTGGGGATTGAATAAATTGATAGTTAGTAACCCATTCCCCATATCCTTTGTAGATGAGATAATAAATGAAGTTTCTAGGCACAAATGATACTCATTCACACATTGATTTTAGGGTATAATCAAGTAGCAATTTCCCAAGAAGATCAAGAGAAAACAACTCTTGTGTCAGAATTAAGATCTTTCTCCTACAAAGTAATGCCTTTCAATCTAAAGAATGAACTTGTTGTATTTTTCCATATTGTAGTCAAAGCATTTCAAGTATATATCTATAAATCAATGGGCATTTAATTTTATGATTGGATAGTATACAATTTGCTGAAAAATCACATACATTGGTTCCAAATGATGTCCGAAAGGTGTCCACAAATGCATATTTTCATAAATATAAAGAAATTTATGTTTGCAACCCCTATTGGTATACTACTTGAACATGTTGTCTACAAAGACAAAATTCTGACATGGACAAAATCAAAGTTATTCTCAATTTAAATCCACTAGTCAATACAAAAAAGATTAAAATATTTTTAAGTCACACTAGGTATTATAGGATGTTTATAAGTAACTACTCATATATTACCTTCCCTATCTATGAGTGTTAGGGTCCTAACCCGCACATAGGTAGAGCAATATATTCGGATGTAATAAAGGTCAATATTAATAAGGCATTTTAATAAAATAGAATAAGGTGGATGTAAGAAAACCTAATAGAAGCTTCCGCTTCTAGAAGGATATTCCTCTAGATGCTTCTCTTGATAGACATATTTAGTATAAATAAGGGTCGAGAGTATGAAAACCCTAGCTTGGAGATTATTGTAACAGAGCACTGCTCGACTGGAGGTTGCCCCCTCGAAGAGGCCCGTGAACATTGCTTTCTGAATCAAAGTGTTATTTTTGTTGTTGTTCTTATATCATTTCTGTGTTATTGTGGAGATTATGCTGGTTATATTACTGTTATTCTTCCATTTCTAGCATTTTATTTTTGTTTTGCATACTTTTTATGTCTGGTATATTACAAGTGGTATCAAAGAACTTTCCTTGGCAGAAATTGTGGGAATTTTTTTCCAGGGTAGAGATGTATTCGGACATCTTTAAGCCATAGAGATATGTCATTACACGCATAAACCCGTGGTTGAGGGATTCATACACTCGGGAAATACAAGTGGTTCTTAAGAGCACATTTGTTGGCCACCCTTGTAACCCCTGTTGGTACCCCTTCGAGTGGTAGAACATCAGACAACACCTGTGTATGGATCGACCTAGATTTCCTGAAGCCCTCTTTAGATAAACCGATCGGCCACATGACTTCTATAGTGCCACTGAGAACATCACTCGAGAAGGTACTCTCTAGTACCT
The DNA here is from genome assembly GCA_032191745.1 of Picea mariana. NCBI lineage: Eukaryota > Viridiplantae > Streptophyta > Pinopsida > Pinales > Pinaceae > Picea > Picea mariana. The sequence goes on along the minus strand of JASDQU010713906.1, from coordinate 27,473 downwards.
GGGTAGTCGGGCAGTACGACTAAGGGTACGGTCTATCCTCCTTAGTTAGTGCCCTGAGATATTGGGCCGAGTACTATTGTTGGACCTCCCATGTATATCAGAGAGATATAGCATAGGAAAAACTCTTGTCTGTAGAACCCTTGAATACCTAACCCTTGGGGGACAAAAACATAAACAAATTAAAACAGACAAGATCTGTTGTCGTGCAACTGTGTTCA
>JASDQU010713906.1:11098-27155 GCA_032191745.1 Picea mariana | reverse complement strand
AACAAGAACTGACCACCCAACTTGAATCTGTCTTTGCATCACTCTGCACCAAACTGAAGATCCCTATAGATGACCGTTTCTCTGACGCACCTCCAAATACTGAAGGTGAACATTCCTCCCATTCCCATACCTTTCAGTACCATCACTTTCAACATGACCTATGCCTTCCGCGGGTGGATGTGACCAAATTTGATGGCTCGGACCCCACTAGTTGGGTAATGCAAATGGAACATTATTTATCTTTATACGACATTACAGATGACTTGGCCAAACTCCAATATGGTGTTCTCCATATAGATAAAGAATGTTGGCAATGGTGGCAATGGAGAAAAACTTATTGTCAAGGGTATATTGCTTGGACCCAATTTGTGACTAAGATTTATGAATGCTTTGACACTGACACCAACCATTTGGGCCGTTTGACAAAGTTGAAACAATCAGGAACAGTAGAAGACTTTATAGCTTTCTTTGAGAACCTAGCTTTTCAAACAAAGGGCATGACTGATGCTTTCTTTTGAGAGTGTTTTATCAGTGGCCTCAAGGAGGAGATTCAAGCCCATGTCCTCATGGCTCAACCCTTGAGTTGGGTGGAGGCTAATAAAAGAGCTAAAGAAGAACAACAGTTTGTATCCTCTCAAAACTAAAAACCCTCCTTTATCCCTTTCCCTAAACCCGTAAATCCCACTACTCCCTCCGCCCCATTAAAGATCCAAAAATTGACCAGAGCTGAAATGGCTAAACACCAACTCAAAGGCCTTTGTTATAATTGTGATGACAAATATTTCCAAGGCCACAAGTGTAAGGAACAAAATATTTGTATGGCCATCTCTGAGGATATTTCAGAAGAGGATGTTGAAACTCACCTTGTGTCTGAGTCACCTGAAATCATTGACATAACCCCTCCCTCAGACCCTCCCGAAGTGGAACTAGTCATTTCCCTCAATGCTCTCACTGGCTTCTCCACTCCCCAAACCCTCAAGTTAATTGGTTACATCAAGCATCAGAAGGTCATCATTTCGGTTGATAGTGGAAGCACCCATAATTTTATTCAATTCCGCATTGCCCAAGAAACTCATTGCTACATCCATGCCATCAACAATTTCCAAATCATGATTGCCAATGGTGGTTCAATGAAATGTGGAGGGTGCTGTGAAAATATCTATCTCCAAATCAGTGAATAGCACCTAAAATCCCACATGTTTTCTATCGACATGGGCAGTTGTGACATTGTGTTGGGTGCAGATTGGCTAAGGAATTTGGGTCCCATTCTCATGGATTTTAAGGAATTAATCATGCAATTCGACTAGGAAGGCCACCAATATAAATTCCAAGGCATCAATACTGGTTCACATGAGGTCATTAGTTCCCATCGCATGGAAAATATTCTCAAAAAAGGTCATTCTGGTGTCATTGCCCAACTCCATGCCATACAAGCAATAGAGACACCCCCAGTGCCGCAAGACCTCCAAGCCCTCCTTTCTAAACATCAAGTGGTATTTTCCACTCCCCAAGGACTCCCTCCTTCCTGTGGTGTTCATGATCATTCCATTCCCCTTGTACCTAGAAGCCTTCCTCCCAATATTCGTCAGTATCACCACCCCTTTTCACAAAAAAATGAAATTGAGAAAATGGTCCAGGAACTCCTTAATGCAGGCATTATCTGTCCTAGTATAAGCCCTTACTCTTCTCCTATAGTCATGGTCCTGAAGAAAGAAGGTTCTTGGAGAATGTGTCCTGACTTCCGTTCCCTCAACAAACTGACCATTAAAGACAAATTTCCCATTCCTATCATTGATGACCTCCTGGATGAATTGAGTGGCGCCCAATTCTTTACTAAACGTGATCTTCACTCGAGCTATCACCATATACGTATGAAAGAGGTAGACATTCCCAAAATGACCTTTCAAACTCATGAGGGACACTATGAGTTTTTTGTCATGCCCTTTGGCTTGTGTAATGCCCCCTCCACCTTAAAAAGCCTCATGAATCATGTCTTTCGTCCCTTTCTCTGTCATTTTGTCTTAGTTTTCTTTGATGATATCCTCATCTATATCAAAACATGGATAGACCATCTTACTCATGTGGATCAAGTTCTCCATCTACTCTCTCAGCACTAACTTTTCCTAAAACAGTCTAAATGTGCTTTTGGTGCCTCAGAAGTAGAATAATTGGGTCATCTGGTTGGCAAGGATGGCGTCAGGGTGGATCTGAAAAAGATTGAAGCTATGCAAGACTGGCTACACCCAAAGACTCTTAAAAGCTTGCGTGGATTCATCGGCTTAAGAGAGTATTATCACAAGTTTGTTAAGAATTATGGAAAGATTGTAGCACCTCTCACTGCTCTCCTCAAAAAGAACTCTTTCACTTGGACTCCAGCCGCTGCTCAATCTTTTCAAACCCTGAAGATGGCCATGTGCACCACTCTGATTTTGGCCCTTCCTGATTTCAAAAAGACCTTTTTGTTGTAATGTGATGCCTCAGGGAAAGGAATCAGTGTTGTCCTTATGCAAGAGGGTCGACCTTTGGCCTTCACCAGCAAGTAACTATCTGAAAGGAATCTGGGCAAACCCATCTATAAAAAGGAAATGTTGGCTATTCTGCATGTCGTTGATCTATGGCACCCTTATCTCTTGGGGAAATGTTTCCAAATTAAGACAGACCATCAAAGCCTCAAGTACTTAAGGAAACAATGCATTTCCTCCCCAGAGCAACAAAAATGGGTGACTAAGCTCTTTGGATATGATTATGAGATCATTTACAAGAAAGGAAAAGACAATGTGGTGGTGGATGCACTGTCCCAAAAATATGAACAAGAAGGATCCCTTTTTTCTCTTTCCTTCATTATACCATATTGGCTCCAAGATGTTCGCTAGGAATGGCTACAAGATCCCAAATGTTCACATCTGATCCAATAATTGCAGACCAATGCTCCAGCTCCCCCAGGGTACTCTTGGCTCCAAGATGAGCTTCGATACAAAGGCCGTTTGTATTTAAGTAAACAATCAAAACTTAAATCCACGATACTTTCTGAGCTTCATGCTACACCCATAGCGGGGCACTCCAGGTTCACCAAAACCTATGACAGGGTCAAATGTTCTTTTTTCTGGGATGGTATGAAACAAGACATCCGTAATTTTGTCACTGAATGTGATGTGTGTCAACGCAACAAGGAAGAAACAATCAAATATCCAGGCACACTACAACCGCTTCCAATTCCACTTGCTATTTGGAAGGATATCTCTATGGAATTTATTACCGACTTACCTAAATCAGGAAATAAATCAGTCATAATGGTGGTTGTGGATCACCTTTCCAAGTATGCTCATTTCTGTGCTCTTCAAAACCCATTTACTGCATCCACAGTGGCTCAAATTTTCATGGACCAGGTCTTCAAGCTTCATGGCATGCCACACTCTATTGTTTTTGATCGTGACCCAAATTTCACAAGCAATTTTTGGCAAGAACTATTCAAGCTATAGGGCACCCAATTGCATCTCAGCACAACTTATCATCCCCATACTGATGGTCAAATGGAGGTTGTCAACAAATGTTTGGAAACATATCCGAGGTGTTTTTCCTCTGAAAAGAAAAATCAGTGGGCTCAATGGTTACCCCTAGATGAATGGTGGTACAACACTTCCTACCATATAGCTACACGCATGACTCCTTTTGAAGCGGTATATGGACAGAAGCCACCTTCAATTCTCTCATACTTACCGAGTACCTTGAAGATCCAGGTGGTTGACCAAACACTTACAGTTCGAGAGGATATTCTCCGTACCCTCAAAGAGAACTTGTTCATGGCACATAATCGTATGAAGAAATAAGCAGATCAAGGTCACTCTGAACATCAATTTGCAGAAGGGGATCAAGTGTTTCTGTGACTGACAAGAAAACTTCCCTCAAGGCCGAGCATTGTCAGAAGCTAGCACGCAAATTTTATGGTCCTTATACAGTTCTCAAGCGTGTGGGACAAGTTGCCGATCAGTTAGCTCTGCCCAGTCATTCGAAGCTACATCCTGTTTTTAATGTTTCATGCTTAAAGAAGGTGATTGGAACTAGGTGCCAAATTCAAACCAACCTTCTCGAGTTAGATGAAGAAGGATCCATTTGGCTATAGCCAGAAGCAGTTTTGGACCAACGTGAACGTCGCCCATGTCAGAGAACCATCAAGGAAGTGCTAGTCCAGTGGAAAGATACAACTTCAGCAGATGCCACTTGGAACCAACTATCATTCTGCGGCAGCTTCCACATCTCAAGCCTTGAGGAAAAGGCGGTTTTTAAGGGGGCAGACATGTTAGGGTCCTAACCCGCACATAGGTAGAGCAATATATTTGGATGTATTAAAGGTCAATATTAATAAGGCCTTTCAATAAAATAGAATAAGGAGGATGTAAGAAGACCTAATAGAAACTTTCGCTTCTAGAAGGATCTTCCTCTAGATGCTTCTCTTGATAGACATATTTAGTATAAATAAGGGTCGAGGGTATGAAAACCCTAGCTTGGATATTATTGTAATAGAGTGCTACTCGACTAGAGGTTGCCCCCTCGAAGAGGCCCATGAACATTGCTTTCTGAATCAAAGTGTTATTTCTATTGTTGTTCTTATATCATTTCTATGTTATTGTGGAGATTATGTTGGTTATATTATTGTTATTCTTCCATTTCTAGCATTTTATTTCTATTTTTCATACTTTTATATCTTGTATATTACAATGAGCTATTGAGAAATAATGTGGAGTTCATATGGAGTGAAGAATGTAATGGATCTTTCAAGATTTTGAAAAGAAAACACATGGAAGCCCCTATTTTAATATTTCCTATTTAAAAGAAAAAAAACATTCCATGTTCATTTCAAAGTGTCCAATGTAGTAATTAGTGTAGTCCTTTCCCAACCTGGTGTTGATATGGTCGACCACCTGAATGCTTATGCCAGTCAAAAGTTAAATAAATCTGAAAGGAACTATTCGACCATAGAAAGAGAAGGCACTGGGATGAAACTTTCTTTATAGAAATTTAGGTACTATCTATTGGCTAACCCATTCATATTTTACACAAACCATCAAACATTGACGTACTTAGTAAAAAACAAGTTCATCAAGGATGAGTCTGTAGATGGCTATTTTTATTTCAATAAATCGAGTTTGAAGTAGTGGTTCAACTTGGAAAAGATAATTTCGAGACCGACCATTTGTCAAGAGTGGAAAATGGAGAATAGGTGGAAGGCATCAGCGATGACCTTCCAGACACCCACCTATTTTGAGTTGAGTAGACTCCAAAATAACTAGATGGAATAATACAATTTTTATAAGAAGGAAAGGCTCTAGAGGATCCCCCAGAGAGAAAAAAAAATGTACTAGCAATGAAATCTTCCCATCCAAACTTATGAACATATGTCTTTATAAATTGGGGCTATATGATCTATTAAGGCAATTTTCCTTGGAGCATGAAAGAGATATTACAATTGAAGAATCACATCCTAGTCTAGTTGGAGGAAACTTTCATGTAAACACAATTTTAAGAAATGTTTTACAAGTTGGAATTTGTTGGCCCAAACTACATAAAGGTTGTTGAGACAAAGTTAATAAATGTGATACGTGTCAAAGGATGGGCCAACCATTATGGAGATATGAGATGCCACTAAATTTTTTCAATCCCAACCTACCTTTCTAAATATGGGCTATCGACTTTGTGGTACCATTTTTGAAAAGAGAAAAACGAATAGGAGCTAGATATATTATCACTATGGTTGAATATTTAACCAATGGGAAAAAGAAGAGCTAGTTGACACATGAATGAAGGAAGTGGAAGAAAAATTTATATATGAAAGAATTATTACTAAATTTAGGTGCCATCTAACATTGATAAGTAATCAAGGCACACATTTTTTAATGGTACTATAAAAATGATGATGGAAGAGTTATTAATTGAGCATGTAAAAACATCACAATATCACCCCTAATCAAATGGGGTAGTCAAATCTTTCAACAAGAATTTGCACAAGGGGATTGCAAAAATATGTGGTGTCGATAGAGACAATTGAGATGGTAAAGTACAAACTATTTTATGGGCATACCACACTACCTATAAATGGTTGACTGGACAAACCCATTTCAAACTCATTTATGGGAAAGAGGATGTAATTCCACTACACTTTAGGATGAATGCCAAACATGTAGCTTCGGTACTACACTATGAGCTCAGTAAAGAAAAGGAATAAAGGATACATTAACTTAACAAGATTCAAGAAAAACATGTGACCTCACTTCCTCAAGAGGAACTGAAAAAGAAATAGTAGAAAGCATGGCACAACCAACAACTAAAGAAAATAGAGATTAAAATTGGTGAATTGGTACTTTTTTATGACAGTAAACTCAAAGGAAAGCCAAGGAAGATAAAAATGACTTGGTTAGGGCCCTATGTAATTGAATATATCAGACCAACTAGATAGGTACAATTAAGAATAGTTCAAGAAAATATTCTGGATAAGGTAGTCAGCGGTGCTTGGATTAAGAAGTACCACCCATGAAAAAAAAGAAAAAAAGGAAAAGAGAGAGAGAATAGTCCATTGGTGAAAACTCCCTTAGGGAAGCCAATGTGTGGAGATCTGTCTGAAAATCACTTGGTGGCTGTCAAATCCTTAGAAAAAAATAAAATAAATAAAAAAAGAGAAAAATTCTAATGGTGAAAGCCCTCGGGTGTGATATTAGGCAACATATTACTTGAAAACCAAATAATTTAGTGGATAGACTCTTGACACAACAAAAAAAACAACAACAAATCCAATAAGCTAGTCAGTTAGGGAGAAATTGGTAAAAAAACATCTTAGGATGGCCATTTATTTGACAATCCTTAACTGACCAAGGCTAGTGATAAGTAGAACTTCCTTCAAATTATGGAAGCCGTTTGGGATCGAGTGAAGATGATGGATGAAAAGATTAAATAAACTAATCGATATATGTTCAATTGATAGGTGAAGTTTGAGGAAAGAATCCATCTAGATCGATTAATGAACCTAGAAACATGACGACATTACAGGGAGGAATGGAGATAATAGACATCAAATACTAGGAAAATTCAAAGGAAGAATAGGAATAATAAGGAAGAAATTGATGCAAGGAGAAAGTTGACAAGGAACAGTGAACAGATCAAGAAAAAGTTGATGGTGGGAACAAACAACCAAACATGATGCACTTAATGCAATTCAATAATAAAGCAAATTTTCAAAATAATACCCACACACACAACCAACTTGGACCCAAACCTGAATCCATTAAAAATAACCCATGTGATGCACCACATATCACATTGCAAATTTTTTCAATGAATACACCTAATTATGATAACCTACAAGTGCCTGAAAACCCTAAGATAGAGTTTTGAAACCCCTCCATGTCAAGGAAATTCGTCATAGGTATAGCAAAAGAACACCTCAATGAAATGAAGCCAAATATGAGGGGAAAATTTCAAACAAAGCATTAGTTGGTTGGCCCTGCACCAAGAAGGGGTTCGACAAGAAGAATGCCTCTGAAATTGAAGTTAGAATGAATAATATCCGATAGGAATGAATGGGGGAAATTGATTGGGAGACACATTGGGTGAACTAAACCAAATGGGGTATAGTTGGTGGGAAATGGAGAAAAGAAACCCCGATGCTTGAAAAATCCCATATCGGGTTTTATATGAGTGCACCCCAAGTCGTGTGATTCGATAGATGGAAGGAAGAAGTTGCAAAGTTCATAATTATTTGGTATCACCATGGTCATCTATGGATTAACTGAACCATTGTAATAATGGTTGTATTAATTCAATGAATCACTTTGATACCTAGCAAAGGATATATAATCCACAACATGACATATCTGACAAGTTGGATCCAAAAGTTCACAGGGAGCACGCTAGGAAATAACTCCAATGGTTTGCTCATCAACCAGGTGATTGACCAACATGTTAAATAGGCATGTATTATAGTCTCTTTATGCTTAAATTATTTAAGTCAAACATTTGATGTCAAGCTAAACATGTTGGAAACCATAGGTTCGATAGTCGAGCACATAAATGTTTTTAACTAGGCCGAACATGTTAATAAAATTCTAGGGATAAATTGAAAAGAATTCTAGGAGTCAAGCAAGGTTATTAGGTATCCATCACTATTAATTTGGGTCACCATGATTAAGGTATTTGAAATAGGTGAAACCTCCTTTACTAGGTCAACAACCCTGTTAACATATAATTTTCAATGCTTTGCATCTTACTAGAAATTCACAATTGAAGGATTAACACCTCAACATATGTTCCAAGAATGTATTAAAATATTGAAAAATGTCTGTCATTAATGGAGAGTCTCGTTGAATGTTAGAAGGTCTCTACCCCCAATAGTCCACATACAATTGGTACTGAAATTCATAAACTTATGGTATGCACATGACACAGTTGTAGAAACCAAAGAGCTTGATTACTAGCCGATAGTTGAACAATTTTTTGCTAAAGTAGTGTGATAGTTGGATACCCTTACAACAGTTCCACCTCTTTCTTCAACCACCATTACCAACATAATCATGCCCTTGAAAAATGGAGAAATTGACGAGGAAAAATAAGCAATGGCATATTCTATTCCTTTTGTAGTACATGAAGGATTGGCATCAAAATCCCCTACGAAGAAGTCGATTGGGAATAATTAGATTACATATATAGAAGCACTAGCTGACTCGACTGGTTAGTGGAAAGAGGAGGAATTGAAATCACTTATCCAAGGCATTGAAGAAATCAACTTTGAGGAAACCGAAATCAAGAATAAGTTAGAGCAACTTTCACAATAGGTACTCATAGAAGATATGGATCATTGAGGTAAAGCAAGAAGGGAGAGAAAAAAGAAAATAAAAATGGTATTGGATTTGAGTGTCGATACTCAATAGGATGAAGTTGTGGAATAGGGTAAGGAAATAATCATTGAATAAATAAGTAACAACATCACAATAGAGAAGAAAACACAAATACAATTGGAAGGGATGCAATAATAATAAGAAGAAAAATAAGCCAAGGTAGTTGACGCCACTTCCACCGTGGAAAATAAAAAGTGAATAGAGAAAAGAAAAAGAAAAAGAAAAATACCATGAACACCTCAGTCCATGATCAATATAACCAAGGCGTTGTCACCCATAACACCAACCCCTATAGAGAAGGAAAATCCGACATAGTTGATTGTTACACGACACTAGATCATACCAACTCAACAACCCTGGTTGAATAAACAATCGATAGAACAACAACAAACATAGAAGCAAGATGAATCAACCCAATAATAGACTGAATAACATAATCAAGAGTATATTGAACAACAATATTAGGGGTTAGACTGGCCAATCAATGAGTAGCCTCCTTCCACCCCACTGATGAACACCCAATGACCCAAGACACCCCATCCAAACCTACTTAAATCCCCTTACTCCAATACCCAGGTATCTTGTTATCTAGTGATTTCCTTATTGCAAATCAGATTAGCAGCTCACAAAATAAAAATAGACTGCTGAAATATTCAACTTTAAACATGCAACATAAGAAAAACTGGAAACCAAATCATGCACACATAAACACCAATATTTTTGGGTAGATACCCTTGGAAAAAAAAACCTGGATGGAAAACCAGTACTTGAATGATTCCATTATGATAAAATAAAGACTCCTGTAATACAGATAATGGCCCTCTTGAGCACTCAACACACCCTAAAATATTTTGATAAATTTCTTTCTTTTGGGTACCACTTATCACTTTTTTTGAATAAGAGCCAGTATTATGGGTAGGATGAATTTATATGTTGTTATTAAGTATTGCTATCAGTTATTCTTTTTTGCTTGAAGTTATTGAAATATTGATATTTTTTAGTCACGTGACATGAAAGGCCTAAAGTGTACACAGCTTAAAATTTTTCAACGGTCGTTTATCATCAATTTCTGGTCTATAATATAGTTCTTTAACATAGCTGATACGTTTTTGGCATCGAAAAAATCCTAGATACAAATCACAAATGCAGACAACCATAAAAAATCGGTGATCACTAATACATTTCGACATCGATGAACTCTGAGGGTCCAAACGATGAAAACATTGATCGACACAAATTGTCAATCGTTGATACGTCTTCGACATCGATAGGATAGGATGTTGTAGCTAGGGATGTGAGTTTGAAGAAAGTCACCGATGCAGAAAAACATTTCTCACGAAGAGGTCAAAGTCAATAACCCATGTGTCTTTTCCATGTTAATAATCTGTATGACTTAGTCTCAACTGCACGTCATCTTTTGAGGTCCCCCCCATGTCATATATGTATTTCCAGGTCAACATTTCCATGTCAGCATTGTACGATGATTTTTATCGATGTCGAAACTTTTTCCTAAAGGTATCAACGAAACATGTCTAAGGAAAATTGCCAACGCCGATTCACCCATTTACTATCAACAGACTGATAGGTCATTGAATGGCGAGGTTTTTCAACAACCTTCGTCATTCTACACCGACAATACTGGTCGATCCATGCTGTCGTTCCATTCAAAATACATTGTTTTCTTTTTCCTGACGCCGATCATACTAGTTTCTTATGAACACGAAAAATCCTAGTGATTTGATGGGACACGCCTAGCTGAGGTAAGAAAGATTTCTACATTTTGGTAGACAAATTGAATTTTTGTGCAACCAACACCATAGCCCTGTGTGCCGGCCAAATGTTGGAATTTGAATTCGTTGATGAACTACAGAGTAGCCCGCTCCTACATCGCCAGCCTGCATTGCATTTAATCCTAAGCATGATGCAAATTCTGTAATAGATTGCACATATCACATTTGCACTCCTGAATTTAAGACTTCATGCGACAAGGTAAGTATACGTTTTGTTTAAATTTACAAGGTCATACCCAAATATGCTATTTCATTCGTAAATCAATTATTCCCTGAAGTAGACGAAGGATCAAGAGAAAGCATCAAGGATATTACAGCCAACTCTCTGACTTTGATTACCAGTAAGACCAGGTTGATTTCTTGCAAGAAAGAAGGTAAGAATTGTCTTTATCATTTCTGCACATGCGATTGCATCAATGACTCTTGTTGAGGTTGGCTGGCTGCTCACTATAACATTCATTTCTTTTTTACAGGAAAATTCCTCCAAGAAAGCCAACGACTAGGCGCTCACCTAGAATGCCCAGAAAGAAGGAAGCAGAGGTCGACGAAGGGTCTACACTGGGCGTTGCAAGAGAACTCAATTTTTTCTCAAGGACAGAATCAGTTATCCGCACATCCACCAAAAATAAATTTTCTCAACCTCCAGCATTTGGAAACACAAAGACACACATTGGATCTAAAATGGTTCTCTTGTATTGGGGGAGACTTGTATAACAAAATCAGCCAGGAGGATTACCCGACGTTCACACCCCACATCAACCCGAATGTCAGAATATTCGATGATTAAGTGGTCCTGAACATGAGGATATCATACCTGCACAAGCTGGCTTGTCAGACCCCAGTTCTTTCCTATATCAAGACTCTAGGATGGATAATTAACCATGCAATCACAGTGAAATGCACTATCAAAAATGCGGAGGGATAATGTGTTGGTGTTTTCCTTCTAGTTGAGGTACAAAAATATTATAAACTCAGGGAACCAGAGGAGAGGTTAAACACATATTTCGTGGTCAAGTTTTATGAGTATCATGACATGAAAAAGTTACTAGCCTCATGGTGGAAAGAAGACAAAAAATTCACAAACAAAAACACTAGATGGTACAACACGGTAAATCTCAAAGAACCCTACATGTATCTAATGGGTTTAATTTTTTGATTGTATGGAGAAAAGGACTTCTCAAAATTTTATAAGCTTGGATGCCCTTGGCTTATACTGTGGTGATTTCTGAGAGTAGTTTCAATTGGGGAGACATTATCTCCAAGTGGCTGAGCATAAATCTCCTACAGGCCCAGACACCGAAAGAAGGAGAAGTTCCAGTCTTCTACATGGAATCCTACTTGTTGGATGTAATCTGCGCAAGAAATATTTTCACAGGTATGAATTTAAGCTGGCATATTGCTGAACTTCCTGTATATTTTTATTTTAGTATCTTATGGGAAAATAGGTACAAAAGATTGTATGCCATGATCTGTGATGGGTTCATAGTTAGGATAAACTTCATTATTTTTAGAAAGGAATGCCCTAGGATTTTGGTGGCAACAAGGAAGATGATATCTAAAGTTGGTCATTGGTACTTCGAAGAGACAAGCACTTATATCAGAGTGTTTGGGGCTACTAGAGAACCCCACCTACTCCCTGTTCATGTCCCAGATAGTCTCAAATTGGGAGAAATTTGTTACGACACTATTTTACAAGGTTATAATGCTTCCCTGGTAAAGGATACGAAGAGAGATTTATTTCCCTATGGATTTCATATAGGACTTTATATGGTTAAAGACATTGCGCTTGCAAAACAATAAGGGATGAATCAACTTTATTATCGATTCCCCATAGGCTTCTTTCAAAAGCATGATCCAAAGGGTTTAGTTCCCCATCACGCGTCACAGGTATCCTCCTATTGGCCATATTCTCATGATAGTTTTGAAGATGAAATATTTACAGAGGGTGCCCAAGACTGGGAGGAGGTGCTCCATAGAAAGGCTAACCCCAATATGACTAGGTTAAAAGATATGACTATGGATGATCAGGTTGAAATGATAGAATAGACAGCTCAAGAATCCCTCAGGGTAAGAGAGAAAATAGAGCAATAGAAGCAACAGAGGCACGAAGGAGGGGGTGCTGCTACTAGAAGAAGATGACAGAGCTATACAATATTTAGAGAATATCCCCCACTCAATTCTTTGATATATCCCTTGAGGATTACCCTGGTTGATACAAGCCACCCTGAGGAAGAGCTAAATGGCTCACAGAAAATTCCACCAGAGGAGACCGTCGACCAACAAAACCCCAACCCCATGTCACCACATGCAAGATCGTCAATGTCTACTACAAATCAACAGAGGATAGCAAGAGAATCAGGTGGGACGGGTGTTCCTACTATCCTCATAGACTTAATTACCAAATATGACGATGAGGAAATTTAATTGGTTTCTCACATAACCCCGATATTAATCACAAAAGAGGAAGAACCAGGGGAACATCTGCTCCATATTTTAACGATTTGACCCCAAATCCCCAAGATGGTGACCATGAGACTAGGAGCACTATGGACATTGAATTTCTCGATCAACCTAGAAAAAAACATCAAAATGACAACTCCAAGAATGACTTGGGTGTTGGTGAACCAGAAGAAGAAAGGAAACATCCATAAATCGACATCTCAATGGATGAACCCCAAGCTAATGTTGATCCTTTTCCTACTTTCCAATCTAGGATCAAGACTCCACCAGCTGACGAGCACCAACAAAAGGCCAAGTAACTAGAACATACATAAGTTTCCCCTACCAAGGAACTAAGAGAACCTACCATGGAACATCTCTATACGACCGAAATCCTAGGCAATACTCTATCCTGGGGAGATTAATAGATTCCTGAACCAGTGGATGAAATCGCCAATATACAGGAAATTACTTATGAAAGGAAAATGAAATCTGTAATGAGAGGAACTACCAAGAAAATGAGGCTCATGCTTGATAACACACTTCTCATAACACAGAGGAGACATCGTTCGACACAAAAAATGCTAAGATGACTAAGCTAATTGGTGCGGGTATGGCTATAACTCATGCTACATTGGATAGGGAAAGAAAGGATGAAAGGGAGGTAGCTTCCATGAAGAAAGAAATGGACCATTTGTGACATCAAGCGAAATATTACTAGAATTTGACACAGGAAGTGGTACTCCTAAAGAGTGATTTCCAAGAAATGTATGCACAATTCACTAGTGAAAGAGATCTCTTCTCCGCTCACATAGCCGATTTCAAGAAGATACCCTCATGGGGCTGGAAACCTGCAAAGACTTGCAATGATGGTATGAAAAGACACATCGAGCCTTAGAATGGATATATCACATCAGTGAAGTACAGAAGGGTCGAGATACAAAAGAGCATGGCATCTGAGTGCTAATGGATAACAACATTGCCCCAATAAAGAAGGAAGTTGAACATTGGGTAAGCATGGTCCAGGAACCTCAACGGAAAATTTGGGAAATATGGGGAGAATGTGAGAAAATATGGGAGAAAGTTAACCAGGAAATAAAGAGCATTGACCTACTAGAGTTTGGTCCACTAGAAGATTTCGATGATCTACATGATATAGTTAAACAACATCAAGAGAAAGACCTGACATGGGAAGAAAATATTTCTCATATTTCAAGCATGATCCCGGGTCAAGTGAAGAAGTTCATGGAACCCCCGATTAAAGATCTTGTAGTATTACAACGCTTAAGTGTCAAGATAATCAAGTACAAGGAGCATGCAATAGAGATAAAATAGGTCCTCTCCACTCCGATGGATCAACATGGGTTTCCATATGCAAATACATGTGAATATCTCTTTGTCAAGTGGTTAGATTACAAGAAGAACAATCCACTTCAGTAAAACCACTAGATGAGAAAAAGAGAACAGATAGATAAATCTGCCACATGGCATTTTCTTAATTTAACATAACTTTAGTAGTTATTTTTAGTTCAATTATTTTTTTTGTTATAAATAAGGGCATCGAACTAGGACAAAGGGTCGATGGTTCTGGAGAGAAATACTTTTCTGAAATTTTGCAAGAGAACTATTTATGTGCAAGTTATTTTAATTAAGAAGTTTTGTTTAGAACCAAAGACATTTCTACCATTCAAGGCGTGAATGTGATTGGATCGAGGGGGGATTATTTATATCTTTAGATTCAATATTTATTGTTGTATTGAGTAAGAGTTGGTGTATATGTTATTTAAAGTTATCTGATAATGCTATAATATAGTTCTTTTATTCTAGTTGATGAATAGAAATCAATTGTGTTAACCTGTGAATTATAATAGAGCATCGAAAATTACTTTTCTTGCACTAGATTCTTGTCATGTGTATGTTTTCTTTTCTGTAACTGTTATCTCAAACAATGTTGAATGTCCACTAATCAAAATGGTATTAATGTTGGTTTGGAGTTGTAACAACCCTAGTTGAAAAAATGTTTAAGGATTATTAAGTAAAAATTAATTAGGGGATTAATCGTCTTAATATGGTATTAATTAAACAAGATAGGTATAATAATACTAATTAAATAATTATTAATTAATTAATGGTTGAAATTTGATTAATTAATTGATTAATTAACTACCTATTACATTTAATAACATGAGTATTAAATTTAAAAGATTATAAAGTTATATTGTTTAAATTAAAAAGGTTATGTACACGGAAAGGGATAAGATATTAATTACGAGAGGATAAAATGATAAAGGAAAGGATAAGGGGCATTAACTAGGAGTAGGTAAGGAAGTAAATGGGGGGAGAGGGCGGTGAAGGAGGATATGAGCGGAGGAGGTTAGGAAGGAGGGGAGCATTTGACGGGATATTTTGGATTGGTTTTGGGGTGGGCTCTCTCGGATTAGCAGGGAGGAGAGTGGAGTTCTGTAGTCAGGAAGGTTCAGTACAAGCACCGGTTTGCTGGAGGTTTTGGGCACGGCGGCCAAGATATCCATATGATATCCCGGAGCTAGGAATTTGTCCTAGTTGGCAGGATGGAACAAGGTTTTGGGCAGTGTTTACACAGTTCATCAGCGGTCAACAAGGCAAGTGAAAGCGAAGGGTTAGCATCAGACCCAGGTATTTAAAATCATGTATTTTTTTTTATTCTATTATACAATTTTAATATTCATTGTTAAATTACATGCGTATGTGCTAAAATAGAAAGGAATTATTGAATTTTCATAAATCTAGTAGAAGTTACTATCTTGTTTGAAGAATTATTGGAAGTTAAATTAAATTGGCCACTACAAATGGTATCAGAGATTTTGTTTGAAATCTGGGCCTAAGGGCCAAAACTCCAAGCGCTAACTCCAGCCATGCTTAACCTGCAAACAAAACACAAAAATTTGATAAAAAAAAAAAAAAAAA
>JASDQU010713903.1:0-12525 GCA_032191745.1 Picea mariana | reverse complement strand
ATATCGTCAACTTTCTCCTTGGAGGAAGAGTAATCTTTGGCACGAGTGGTAAGTGTGATGTCATTCTTCTTTGAATCACCATTACACATAAGTATGTAGGAGATAGTGGAGGAACAAGGTTGATCATGGATGACCAATTGAGCCTGTTGTTGAGAAGAGAAGGGTTGAGACAGGATGACAGGTGTACATAAGGTGGGGTAGGTGGGGGTTTTCCTCCAACCGGAGGTTGTGTCCCAATTGTTGTTTGGCTACCAGGTGGGGGTTGTCCCCCAGGGTTAAATTTTCCACCAACATGAATCTGATAATTAGGTGTGAAAGACTGAGTAATGCCACTAGGGTCGTGTCCTCCACTGAAATATGGATAAGACCCTCTAGAGGGGGGTTGGGGAAGTGTTGAAATAAAACCAACAATGAGATTGTGACCAGAAGGAGAAAAAGCTNCAAGTAGGGATGGGGATAGAAGCATTTAATGCATGATATCCAAAGGGAAGTGATGGGGTAAGTCTAGGAGAAACTAGTGTTCCAATGGGAGCTTGGCCAGCCACCGTATTCCAGGTGGGAATAGTTGTAGAGTTTGGGACCATTGTAAAATGGGTTGTCTGAAGGGGGATGGTCGAGTTAGGATCGAATGATTGGATGTCTGAACCAGTGAATAGATAGGAAGTTGTAATGAGAGAACTTTCTAGGGATATCATGTATGTAGCAAATGTTTCAGGTGGTTCGGATATGACAAGTATATCAACACTTATCCCAGTGCCAAAAAGATCTCATCTAGATATGTCATTAGTCCAAAATGGATCTTGGCCTTCAGGGCCTGCAAAAGGTCTGGTTGGTATTCTAGAAGTTTGAACAACAAGGTCTCTAGATGAATTTAGCCGAAGAATACATCTCTCGAAATCGCAAGGAAGCAGAAAAGGATTTAGAGAATTAGAAACTCAGAATTGGTCTAAAGATTCAGTTCTTTCCACTTGTGGAGTGGTGGTGTCTTAGACCTCACTCTGTTGATGAGAGCCCTCTGGTGAGTTGATAGGAAATGGTTGAGAACCTTCTGGATCTTCCGGGGTTAGGCCTTGCATTCTACGTGAATGGTGTGGAGGGTCAAAATTTCCTGAACCAAATACTTTACAAAAAAATCTATGGCCAACTATAGAAAAAAACAACACTCGCTAATAAAATCTAGGAGTCAAACCAAGCAAACAAAACCTTCTTATTTCAAAATCACTGGTTGGTGATGAAATCCAATGTCACGAAGGAAAGACAAGAAAGGGATTGGATAGAGTGGGTGGAAAAGTTACGTTGATGACCTTCTTAACGGAATTACACCCTGGTACAAGCTCCCACACATAATCATGGGTATACCCTCTAAGGAGCTCGAGTGAGTTTGGACAACGTCGATTCCAGGTACCATGAAGACTTGCCCCTCCACAGTCACCTTGTGTGAGACCCTAATAAGATAGGCTACTAAGGTTACCAAAAACAACAGCGATGCTTGGGGAAACAATCGACAGTTTGATCCACGTGCAAAGGCAGGGTATCTAGCCTGAAATCAACTCAAAAGGATTCCACTCATTATTGTGGGTATACCTTTTAAGATACCCCCATAATACACACAATATCTACACCAATACCAACAAATCCGGGTGAGTAACTCCACCAGTCTTAATGCAACCTCAAGTTTGACCCTTGTGTGAGAAGGGCTTCCCAGGACAAAATGTTGCAAATGGATTTGACCACTCCCTATCACAATATACTATTGTATGTTTTGTGCTTTGGAGACTGTGTCTCACAACCTATTCCAAATCTCTATCCTAGATAATGTTGGTGTAAAAGATCCCTAGAAAATAAAAGTTACTACTTGAATTTTAAATTTTGCAATGTTTTTAAGACGTTGTTGTTACTCAAGAGGTAGATGGGAATGAAACCAATGTTGTGTAAGACTTCAAACCAATAAAGTGCAAATAGAAATGAATAATTCAAACTTTCATTCGATGAATTCTATGTACAGTAAGGAGAAGGTATTTTTCTGGAACAATATACCAAACAATCATCAGCAGTGTAATTTCACTATTCCTTCTCTTTTTCAATTTTTTGAATGCCAATATTTTCTGTATAAATGATTACCTAAAAGAATGAAAGACTTTAATTTTTTCCTTTAAAAAACCAAAACATGGATGGAACTAAGAAAGGATAAGCAATCAATGAAAATAAAACACTCAACAAACTCCCAAATCGATCTTTCAATGGAGATAAAAATAAAAAATGACAAGAAAATGTTTTTTTTCAAATGTGAATAATATTTTTTTCTTCAGATCATTAAACAATCCAGAATGTGTAACCAAGTGAAAACTTCAAATCCAAATGAAGACCTTTAATCAAGAAAGAACTCAGACACAAGTCTAGAGACTATACCCTTGTCGATAGAAATCAAGAATAAAAATTGAAAAAATATCAAAAGAGAGGTGTTAGATCTCCGAAACCAATCAAGACAAAGTCTAAACAGTTAGAAAAAGTCAAGAACTGGAATTAAAAATCCTTTCCCAGCTGACTAAAGAAAAACTGGGTATCAACAGAGGCCAAAACCCAACCCAAAAAAATTCTCAAATGTCGTCACAGGCTGACAGTATAACACAATGCAGAAATGAAGAGTTTTTGTGGGCCAGAAACATAGAGGGTGCAAAAATCCTGCACTGGAATAAATCACTAGGATGCGGAAATCAAAGGTTTCCATGGTCTATCTATAAGGTGCAGTGTGGAAATTTTTGAAAAAATAAGAAATTTGTAGAAAGGGGCAAAGCATCTAAGCGGACTTTCAAAACCTGAGAGTCTGAATGGAGCTCCCACAGACTCAGAGACTATTTTCAAACAAAAAGAACAGGTCAAAAGAAAATGGCCAAAAAAAACCACAATTAAGTTGTTCTTCCCTAGTGGAGTCACCAATTTTGTTATTGGGTAAATCGATAGATGCGGACATGAACTAATCCCCCTAGATCCACCAAGATCTAGAACAAAATGAGATGGAACTGGATGCTTTCCCTAAGTTATGGTCATCGAGTTTACTACCAAGGGAGGAATATATAACATACCTTATGAATTGATTCCTTATATCTTTGTTGTCCCTGCTTCACTCCAATACTCTTATGGAGTTGGATCTGTGACAACACAAACCAACCAACGTGAAAGCAACAATAGTAGAATTCAATGACAACCTAAACATGTGATCAAGGAATCATGTAATAAAATACTAATCATTTTATGGGAAGGAGACGTGCCACCGTATTATATTAATGAAAAGTAGAAGATACAACTAAATTGCCTTGATGTTGCAAGTTCCCTTTTAGTGGTCCTTCATTCCAACACACACATACACTTGCTCCAAAATTCACATGAAGATAATCCAAAAAATATTGATGGACAAATGGAGACCTCAAGCATCACTATGAACAGGATTCTTCACACAGTCTTCAGCCTATTCTTTCATTAAATCTATGCTTAATCTTGCTTAACCTTTTCCATGAGAAGCCCATGATTATATAGGAGAAGGTGAAGTGGTTAAAGGGATGAGAATGATCCCACAAAATCAGAGAAACCAGTAGGATCGCAACCATATAGACGCCACCTCACATTCTAGAGGATTCCCCTTCTAGAAACTTCATGAAACCTCTTTCCTCTTTTAGCTTTGGAACATCACCACACCCTGCCTATAGAGAATCCTGTGGAAATCCTATAGTCCAGCTATATAGCAGCCTATGGAAATCATATATTTCCGCACTATTTAATATGTGCATCCTGTGAACCCTTTCCAAAAGGCAGTCTTATAGAGGAGGAAAGAACTTTATTTTCTCAGGCAAAAGTCATGTTGGGAGCCTGAACACATGTTTATGAAATCATCATTAGGGTGACCAAAATAACGTGTAACACCTGTCTTTTCCCTCCTCATTATCTTGATTTGTTAACTCGTATGCTTCTTTGTTCGACAGGTTTTATCCCGGTATCAAGTCAATGTGATGGCTGATACTTTTGATAGGTGGCAATGATGTTGGCAACTCATCCACTACTGTGTCAACAAAATTGTCTAACAGTTCTTGAATTTCCTCAGGAATATCCTCCATAGAAATACTTGTAAGGATAACTCTCGGCTTCCTCAGTACAACAAATTGCATCTCTTGTTGCTTCTTAACTTCATTCAAGAGTTCCTTCCCACTCACGAGAAGTATGCTCTTGTCGGCTTAATCCTTCAGTTTTATCTCTTCAATTGGGAGTAACATGTGTGTCCTACCATTCTTCTCCAAGGTATAAGTATTGTGTATCCCATCATGGATAAAATTTTTGTCATACTACCATGGTCTTCCCAACAAAACATTACATACATCCATGGAAATTACATCACATAGAATTTGATGTCTATATCCTCCTAGCTAAAATTCAATCAGGCATAGTTTAGTGATTGTTACCTGATGACCCTTCTGCAGCCATGAGAATTTAGATGGTGGTCGATGTACAGTTGTATCTAGCTCTAAATTCTCCACCATCTCTTTGGATACTAAGTTATCAGTGCTCAGACTATCAATTATTACCTTGCATACTATGTTGTTAGTCTTACAATTTTTTCTAAACAAAATGTTCCTCTGTACCGGATTTTCAACTTTTGCCTCTGCCTTCAAGAGAAATTTCTTTATCATCAAATATATCCCATATTTTGTGGCTTCTTCCTCAACATATCACTTCAACACTTTTGAAATGTGAGCTTCACCTCCTTCTTTATTTCTCTGGGACATTCCCAAGACATGTGTCCTACCTTTCCATAGGCATAACACTTCATCTTACCTTCTCAACCTCTTCCTCTTCCTCTAGGGAAAGAGTTTCTACCACCACTCTGCCTTCCTCAGGAACTTCCTTCTCTCTCAGAGTGACTATGTGGCTTGTCAGTCTCACCTTTTGGATTTGGTGTCTTGTAATGGAAAACTCCTTTGCCTCTGTTTAATCTTCTACCTATGTTTTGTTGACTCTACTTCCTTGCCAACTTCTCTTCTTCTTTCAGCGCAATCTAGTATGCATCCTCCACTATATTTATTTTCATCAAGTTGATCTCATCTTGGATTTCATATCTCAGGCCGTTGATGTACCTAACATCTCTCTCTTTCTATCCAGTCCTGATTTTTAGTCTATAGAACTCCTCTGTGTACTCCTTCATAGTCATTCCTTTTTGTCTCAGGTTCTGTAATATCCTAAACAAATTTATCTGGTAGTCCTTGCGTATAAATTTCTGCTTTAGCTTGGTTACCATCTGATCCCAACTCTTGATATTTTTTTTTCCTTTGCTTCTCTTGTCAGCCTACAGTTTATCCCACCATAATGTTGCATGTCCTTTCAACCTGGTGAAAACATGTTTTACTTTTTTCTCTTCATCGACATCTTCATAGTCTAAATACATGTCCATTTCCCGTATCCAATCAAGCAATTCTTTGACGTCCAAATTTCCCTCATACATTGGAACATCTATCTTTGCTCTATCTCCCAACTCAACAACTTTTTTCAGTAAGCGCTCTTCCGTAACATCCCCTGCTACAGCTTCTTCGACTTCCACTTCTTCATTTTCTACATCGCTGGTGTCTCCAGCATCATTTTTTCTTCTTTGTGCTATTTATATGGTGACTATCCTTGCACGCAGTTCTCTCATATCCCTTTATATATCTCTATTTTCTATGGGTGGCTCTACACGTCTTCTAGGTAGAATTGTGTTCATGTGAGCCTACTTATATATCTCCTTTACCTACAAAAGTCAATTTTGTATCATCTCTGATACCACTCATGATGGAAACCCCCCTTCTATCTTGGGGATCCCATGAGCTCCCGGTCTTAGATCTTCTAAATCCCCAAACCAAACTAGTTGTTCGGGTGTTCAACTGACCCTGAGTGATTTACACACTCACACAGGTCCTCTTGATGTTGTGCGTAAGTTCAGATCACTTACAAATATTCCTCTGATGCTTAGGGACACTGATTCATGAGTATTAGTCTTGCACTAGACTCTTTCTCAGCTATGTGACAATGGGCTATGACCTTGGACAATCCTCTGCCACTTCGGGATTGGGTGATTTTGCAATCTCTTCCTCCTTTTCTTTACCAAACAACCTTCCCCAAACTCACGAGTATTTTCCACATGTCTCTCTAGATCTGGTGGTCAAACTATGCTTCATCTTTCATGACTTCATGAGCTTCCCTGTTCACTTCACACACGGACCTCTAGACTTTTGACTCCTATATTTATCTAATCCTCTTCCATGTGTCCTCCTCATAGCCAACGGTTAATATTTCTTTGTGACTCTAAGAGTTCGTGACTCTACTCCAACAATACCTCCAAACTTCCTAAACCATGAAGTGCCAAAATGCTTTATGGCCAACCTATGCGTAGTTCTCCAAGATCTGATGGACTAGAACTATCTCACCATCCTTTGGAACATATATGGTTCGTAGATATTGGAGAACCTTAAAGGATTCTCTCCTTTGAATATTTCTTGCTTCTCTCTTTCTTGGGCTTGTCTTTCCTCATAATTTTTTATTTGTGAATGCTCTTTTCGATACTTAGTCAAAAATTCATCCTATGCATGCCTTGCAATAGGTTCTCTTCTAGACTCCATCCACTCCATGGAAAATATCATCTATTCCTCTTTAGATTCTGATTCAAAATGGACTCTATCACACACACCATGTGGATTCTATGCACTCCTTGCATGCATAAAGTTTATACTATCTCTTTTGAGCTTACGAGTCGAAATAGATACTTTCAACACACTCCTTGAGAATGTTATGCACTCCTTTCACTCGCTCATAGAATAGAAACAATTTAAACTTATGTAAACCTCATAGACTCATACATCTAGTGATGTAAATAGATGCATAAATTCAAGAATAAGAAATAACAGAGAATTCCAAACAAATAGGAAATCTACCATTCATTCACTCAAATAGATGCATCAATGGCACACATTTGGGACAAGGCTCCTATGTTATATTCATTAAACTGAAAATTACATATACTCATACACTGCTTCTCGATAGATTTCATCTCTCGGCTACAATTGCAACCTATACAATAGATTCAACAACTCATCAACAACTAAAGATCCAACAAATACCTTTATTGTTCAACAATACAAATCTTTATACAAGAGGGCTCTTCAATTTCTTCCCTCCAATGTTTCTAAAGCTATCCTATCAAATTAAAAGCTATCAACTACTAACATTTATTAAAATAAATATTTGTGACAGACAGATCAGATCGAACACATCAAATTTGTACTGGGCTTAGATACATTAAAATAAAATGTATGATCCAATGTATTCATGAGCCATCCATATCTACAACATTTAAATATGTTCTTTAATTTCAACTCTTTTCAAAAATATTTGTGTGATACGCATTATTCAAAATTCAAACTTCTTCAAAATGTGCGCTAGTGCACCTAGTTGTCCTATGCTTGTGCTTTGTTGGCGATTCTCCTGCATCANAGAGGGGGGGGGGGGAGAGAGAGAGAGAGAGATGAGGTGAGGGAGAGGGAGAGGGAGGGAGAAAGAGAGAGGTGTTAAGGTTTAAGATATTATTGGGTTTCTTTTCAATTCACTAGATAACCATAACATATATAGGATCATTGAGAAATACACAATCATAGGAGACACATCATTTATCCTGGGAAACCCTCATGGGGGAGAAAACCCAACAAAAACTTCTTCAATATAGATAGGCAATACAATGGTAAGAGAATAAACCAAACAAGACAGAAATTCCTCTACCAAGTAGTGCGCGCCTCTCTCTCTCTTCTTCTCCAACTGTAGCTTCGAACTTTATCTCTAATGAACAAGTGAGTGTGTGAAAAAATAAGGTGTTAGTCTCTCTTATTTATACAATGTGGCAGGCGTTGAACTGAGGTGTCTTTTCACTGGTCGGGACAATTTTTCAGTCTAGGTGGTTATAACCACTTTAATATGCTTTGGTTGGTTATAAACACTTTAACATATTCTGGGGTTGACTTCTCATTTAGCCTATTACAATTAGGGTTTTACCAATCCACAAAAGGGGATTTGGTCATTTACAATACCCGACATAATCAATCCACAAAAGGAGATTGCTCTAATGAATAATAATGAATATAATACTCTTTGCAGTTACAATAATTCAACACTCCCCCTTAACAATAAGGGTATCCTACAAAAACATCATATGAGAGAGGGGACAACATCATCAACAACAAATTGGAACACTGACTGGCATATCTATAAATCATCGAAAGTTTTTCTCGTCATCAAAATCATCATTTCCATCAGAGAGATGGAAATGTATCATAATCTGCATCAACATGAATTAGTATAAAAATAATACATCATCATCACAGCATGAGGTTGGTCACATCATCACAACATGAGGTTGGTACATCATCACAACATGAGGTTGGAACATCATCACAACACGAGGTTGGAATATCATCACAACATGAGGCTGGCACATCATCAGAACATGAGGTTGGCACATCATCACGGCACGAGGCTAGCACATCATCACAGTAATTAAGATGGCACATCATCACAACAATTAAGTTGGCACATCATCACAACAATTAAGTTGGCACATCATCATCGCAATTAAGCTAGCACTTCATCACAACAATTAATCTGGAACATCATCGCAACAATTAAGCTGGAACATCAACACAACAATTAAGTTGGAACATCAACAACATGAAGCTAGAATCATAGCACTAGGATTGCATCGAGGGAAGTCCTTTCAGACTATACCAAGTTTATCTTTAAATTTCTCAAACTTTACACGATATAGAGGCTTGGTCAACACATCAACAACCTGTTCATTCATGCTAACATATTGGATCTTTATGGCTCCTCTCTACACCATGTTATAGATGTAATGATATCGGATCTCTATATGATTTGACTTGTCATGAAATACATGATTCTCTGTCATATTTATGTAGCTTTGGTTATCACATAGGATCATGGTTTATTCCATCCCTAGGTCTAATAGACCTGTCAACAACTTTTGAATCCATATGGATTCACAGCTGGCAGAACATGCAGCAATGTATTTTGCTTCCTCTATGCTGAAAGAAATGTTTGATTGCTTCCTACTCTTCCATGAGATCATGGATGATCCCAAACTAAAACAACATCCTGATTTTATCTTCCTGTCAGAGACACTTCCAGCCAATTCTGAATCAATTTACCCAATCAGTCTGAAGTCATGATCTCCATCATAACTGATACCACAATCTAATGTACCCGTAAGGTAACTCATTACATGTTTTGCAGCAACTAGGTGAACATGTCTAGGTTCCACCAGAAACTGACTCAAAGTGTTCACAGCAAAACAAATATATGGTGTGGTGTTCATCAGATACATCAACGATCCAATGATCTGTCTATACAACATGGCATCAATCAATTCTGACGAAGTGTTGACCAGGAGCTTCAACTTTGTTTCCATGGGTGTATTCATGGAATTTCACTCCAACATATCAAATATATTCAATATTTCAACTACATACTTCCCTTGGTTAAGGAAGATCCTCTCTAAACTCTAACATACCTCAAGACCTAAGAAATAGTGCATTAGGCCAAGGTCTCTTATCTCAAATTTTTCAACAAGCTTCTTCTTACATTCGGTGATGAGATTTTCTTATCCAGTCAAGAATAACTCATCCACATACAACAACAATATAACCGGCTCATCATTCATAACCTTGAAGTAAAGGTTAGAATCTACTTTACTCTTGGTAAAACCCAAGCTCGTTAGAAAACTGTCAATCCTTCCATACTAAACTCTAGCATCTTGCTTCAATCCATACAGAGCCTTCGTCAACTTACATACATGAGACTTCATGTTTTCAACTTCAAATCCTTGAGGTTGTTCTATATACACTTCTTCTTCAATGACACCATTTAGGAAAGTTGTCTTTACGTCTATTTGGTGTAACTTCCACTTCATCTTAGCTACGAGGGCTATGATGGTTCTGATACAAGTGTATCTAGCTATAGAAGAAAATGTCTCTTCATAGTCAATGCCTTCCTTTTGAGAAAATACATGAGTGACAAACCTTGATTTGTACTTCTCAGTACTTCCATCAACAACATGTTTTATTTTGAAAATCCATTTGGACGATAACACATCCTTTCTCTTCGGTCTGGGAACTATTTCCCATACATCATTCTTTATAATGGATTGGTATTCTTCTATTATGGAATATTCCCATTCTTTCTTCTGAATGGTTTCTTCAAAGAAGGTAGGCTCCTTCTCTAAGAGATCAGAAATCAAAGCCATATAACTAGAGAATGGCTTAGGTCTCTTCACTTGTCTCGTGGTTCCTTCGGGAAAACCATACTTCTCTCCATATTGAATAAGTTTCCTTGCCCAAGCTGGCTTTCTCTTGTGGGAGATCGTCATCTGGGGAGGTTCTTGAAATTCTACTATGTCATGATCTTCTAGAATTTCATCATCAGGGGAAGATATGACTTCACTCACTGCTTCTGGAACTCTGGGAGCTATAGGTTCCTCTTCATATACTTCTTCAAGTTGGCATCTTCTTGATTTCTTGAGTGCTGCATATTCATCAAAGGCCACATCCATGTTGATATCAATGTGATGGTGACCTAGTATATAAACTATGAAGGCCTTGGAGACTTCACAGTATCCAAAAAATATTCCCTTTTTTTCTAAAGGGTCTAGCTTGTTTATCTTCTCTTTTGGAATATGTACAAATACTGGGAAACCGAATATTTTGAGATGGCTTACTTCTGGCTTCTTTCCTCAGAACATATATTCAAGGGTATTGAACCCAAGTGCACTATGGGAAAATAAGTTTTCTACATATACTGGTGTTCTTGTTGCTTCTGCCCATAAGGACATTGGAAGATCTTGATCATGGATCATCATCTTCACTGCTTCCATTATAGTTCTGTTTTTCCTTTCTGCTACACCATTTTGTTGAGGATTGTAGGGAGTGGTGAGATCCCGACATATTTTCATATGACCTGAGTATCTTAATATTTCTTTCAGAAAGATTCTCTATCAAGGATTTGAATTCCTTGAATTTACTGAACACTTCATCTTTTGATTTCAAAAAGTAAACCCAGGTTTTACGATAATAGTCATCAATAAATGATACATAGTATACATACCCATTGGTGGAGGATCATGGCATTGGGCCACACACATATGAGTGAATGAGTTCTAAGACTCCTTATGCTTTATTGTCTCTCTTCGGAAAAAGGGTTTTTGATTTTCTTCCCTTGCGCACATCCATTGCACGCACCTTCATGGTCAACCTTGAGTTCTGGTAGACCTGTGGCTGCCTTCCATACATACGGTAACTCCTTGTAGTTGATGTGGGATAATATTCTATGACAAAGTTCACATGGATTCTCAATGGTGTGGGTCATGGCTACTTCTGAGTGACCCTTTAGCTTATACAAGACACCTTCCTCTTTTCCAATAACGATTGCTTCTTTCATGGTTTTTCATTTAACCCACATAAGAACTTCTCCATCTATAAAGGAAACTCTGAATCCTTTATTTTGTAAAGCTGATATGGAGAGTAGGTTCTTTTTCAAACCTGGTACATAGAGTACATCCTTCATCTTCATTGGAGTCCTTGAATTTAGCCTGTAGTTTGATTCTCCTACTCCTTTGATAGGATATTGATAATCATCTCAAAGCATAACTTTCTGAGAAAACTTCTTTTTTGAAAAGCAAGAGTGAATGTCTCTTTGACCTATCATGTGCTTGGAAGCACCACTATAAATGAGCCAAGTGTCCTCTCCAGGTGCTACTGATCCTCAGAGGGTTGAGATTAGAACATAGTCTTCAATTCGTTCTTTTAACATCTTTGTGGGTGGATCTTCATCTTCAACTGCATGGGCATGATGCCTCTTGTTTTTCCTCTTGCATTATTCTCATCTAGCTGGACAATGTCTCGCAATATGTCCCATATTGTCACAATGGTAGCATTGGTAATATGAGAAGTCTCTTTCTTTTCTTTGTACTTTCTTCTGGAATCTCTTTGGTTGAGATTATTTATGAATGAATTTTTTTTTGGATTGAGACTCTTTATGATTTCCTTTTTGAAAGTAAGAATTATTTCTTCCTCCCTTAGAGTGAGTAGCTAGGGCTTGATATTCATCTCTTGATAGTAAATCTTATCAGTTAGCTACTCTTGATTCTTCTTTAATGCATTCTTCCCAAAGACTGTCAAATTTTAGTTTCTCCTTTCTGGAACAAATATTTTGGATGAATGCATCCCAACATATTGTGAGACCTTAAGGGTTGTCATTATGAGTTCGTATTCATCTATAGTATCTCCAATTTCTTCTATATGTTCTTTGAATTCTGATATTCTGTAGAAATATTCCTGGATCGATTCTCCTTTATGCATCCTTGTATTCCTGAGTTGAGTTCTTAGATTCATCTTTCGATTTATGTTGTTTCCTTCATATAATATGGTTAGTGCATCAAACATTTAT
>JASDQU010713902.1:0-20380 GCA_032191745.1 Picea mariana | reverse complement strand
AGGGGAAAACATTAATGGCAGAACGTGCGAAGGTTGTGGAGCTATTTCTACCCATGCAGAACAATCATTACCATGGTACAACCGTCGGCACTTACAACTATTCAAATCACAACGCATATGTGTTAAAAACTATGCCACTTCAATCAATCAATCGAAACCTTTGGTAAGTAGATAAAACATTCGCGCAAGCAATAGTTATAGTTTCAAAACCAAATCCATAAATTGACATCACACCAAGGGTTTGATTATATAAACTATGTGTTGTATGAAACAACTTATACCAAGGGGCTTGCCACAACACAAATGTGTTTTCATGAAACCAAGGTGTCAAGGGAATTGATCAAAGAACATATAAATCCAATCACCAATGCATCACAAAATCAATCACTCATAAAACAAAATTATATAATCGATCAAAGAATGCCAAATGAGTACAAATCAAGGGGTCTTGCCAATTGTATAATGATAAGTAAATTAGAAACGCAATGAGCATAAATACAAGAGTGATCATAGAAATCCAGTGACGATTTAAATGTGACTTCGAAAACCAAGTTTTCACGCTTGCAGTCGTGAAAACGAAAACCAAGGTAAGTGCGCGAAGGCACAAAATAATAGTGTCATTTTATTGCAAATATTGCGATGAAAATCAAGGGTTGCAAAACACTGGTGTAGGCAGCTTATAAGGACAGTATAAAAATGCGAATTGGCTGCCAACACAAGGGCAGGGACAGAAGGCAGAACTCCAATCCAGATCATCGTCAGTGTGGAACCTACAACCCCATGTGCGACTAATACACCAAAAAGAACACCAGTGTTTAGAAAACCAAATTTTAGTGGAAGAAAAGAAACAGGACAAGGATCCAATCAAGGAGCATAAATTGGGGGAGCTAGTTCAGGAATAAATAGTCAAATATCTACATTGCGTGGAGGTAGTAGTTCAACACAGTTCAATAAGGAATGACATGATCACATTATTAGATTACCAAAATTTCAGGGAGAGGCATCAAAGGACCCTGAAAAACACTTATTCATCTGTGAGAATATTTGGGAAGAAAAGCAGATCACATATGAGGATACAAAACTCACTTAGTTAGCTATCACACTAAGAGACCGCGCACTGGATTGGTACATGAGCCTAGATGTAAACAATCCACCAGGAGTAACAAGGAATATTGCAGACGTGAAAAAACTACTAATAAACAAATTTTCGAAGCCCAAATCAGAGGACCAGTATATGAATGAAATGATTGAAATCAAGCAAAAACCAGGTGAATCTGTTTGGGAGATTGATCAGGTTTAAACATTTGAAAGGTAAGTTGAAGTATGCAATGACTCACATGCAACATAATCACTTATTTGTTAACTCACTGTTACCACATTTAAAATACCCATTACGACAACAAGAGTTCCAAACTCAGGTAGAAGCTCTGCAGGCAGCCTTACAACTAGAAGAGAACTAGTATCAGAAGATAGATCCAACAATAGAGGAGCTGAAGGAGGATCTGAAGAACCTAACATTTCAACTTAACCAAAATAAGGGCAAAGAGAAAATAGAATTGCTTGGTGTACCACACGTAGGACATAAGGACACCATAAGAACACATGTCCAATTTTCGTGTAGTATATGGCAACATGAGTACCAAATCCTTTTCCAACAGGAGGACCATGGTGCGAGATTTGTAAAATGCATGGGCATGATCCATATCATTGTCCAATGATGCAACAGTATAAGATGGTACCCACAAGTTCATACTGCAACTTTTGCAAGTCAGTGGGTTATGATGATAAAGATTGTAGGACAATGGAGCTGATGAGAGAAATAACTTCAGATACTTATAGGGTGCAATAAGAAAAGATGATAGGACAAGCTGTACCTTAGTTCAACCAGGTACCACCACCATACAACAATGAAAAACTGCAATATAACAATGCATAGCCGCAATACAACAATGTGCAACCACAGTATAACCCCACGCAGTATAATCAGGTACCTCAGTACAATGCACCGTGAGGAGATCGAGGTGAATACAAAGGTGGAGGATGAGGTAGAGGTCCAGTAGTGTGTCACAATTTCCAACAACCAGGACATTATGAAAGGGAGTGTCCACTTCCACCAACGACATGTATGTACTGTCACACAACAGACCATGATACAAAAGATTATCCAACACTCTTGGGAAAGATAAAGGAAAAAAGGAACTAGAACAACCAAAATGTCCAATGTATCTCTGCAGAAGCCAGGGATGATGGGAGAAGCATCAATATAGTCACTCGAGGAGGAGCCAAGACATGAACTAACTCAGTAAATCCAAATCCAGCACAACACCAATGGGTTAAGAAGAATATTGAACCACATAAGTAGTTTAATGCACAAAAATAAAAAGAAACATTTAAGGAGGCCATACAAGAGTTTCTCAAACACAATGTGGCATCTACATCCTCTGTGCATCACACTCAAAACTTATCGATAGATGAAATTCCCTCCTCAATGGAACATACCAGTGAAGCACAACCTTTAGAGCAAGTAAGTAACATAAAAAAATTTCTGAAATCCTATGTTAAGTTATTGAATGATCCATCATCTGTTAAGATATTACAAAATATGCTAGAAAAATGTAACATAGAAGTAGAAGGGAAATTAGAGGAGAAAACAATCAATCATCTGCATACAAGAAGAAGGAAAAGCATGGAATTCGGACTAAATGCTAATATTGTGGACTTCAACATGGGTGATATTACACTAGACTTAGGCTCTGAAGTAAATATCTTACCTAAGAAGACATGGCAGTGTATGGGAGAACCCACACTAGGCTATTCACCTGTCCATTTGAAATTAGAAAATCAACATAGAGTATTACCAATTGGAAGGGTTAAAGGTGTGATAGTAGATTTGGATGGAGTGTGCACTATAACATATTTTGAAGTAATAGAGATAGTAGATGGCACAACACCTTACCCAACATTTCTTGGATTGGATTGGGCATTTGATAACCAGGCCATAATCAACTTGAAGACAAGGAAAATGAATTTTGAATCAGATGAATATAGAGTCATTGTACCATTGGATCTGTTAGAAGGATAAAGGTTTGTAGAGCCCACTAAATAAGCCAGTTGTACAAAACCACCGCGCGAGAAGAGGATTATGTTAACCTAACTGCAGATGAGGTACTTAGATGGATAAGCATTACATCATATGCTTCTAACTTAGATATAGGTTTGGAGAATTGAAAACAATGATTACATGAAGTTTCCACAAGAAGGTGCACAATAATAGACCGCGCAGTAAGATGGGTTGGTACAGAGATAAGAGAACCTCCCAGTTTTCATGGGTTAAATGACTTAGAGGAATTTATGACAAAATATGAAGAGGAAGTGTTAGAAAATCAGAGACTCTTAGCCTTAGACATTACACTCAAGGCAACACCTGCAAGATAGTAGCATGTGTACAAAGAAATAATTCAGGATTGGTATCAATGTAAATGATTATTGCGCATTAGATTTGGTGTAGAACTAGGAAGCAAAATAGTCTAGAGGTATGATGGGAAAAGCACACCAGTGGAACACTTGAAGAAGTGTAGAACACAGTGGAGGATGACACCACCAAAGGAATGTCCTCATCACTTTATCACTACATTGGAAGGAATTCCAGGGAACTGGTATATAGACCAAGAGATGTGCAGAGGTACTACAGAATGGGCATGTTTACAATAGAACTTTGTAGTAACCTTCTCATTTGAACATGAGAACCCCAACATTGATTCAAAATTGAAGCTGATAAAAGGAATGGTATTTATTGATGAACCAGAGGTTGAACTTGTTATCACTCCAAGAAACTCCCTTAGGTTGTAAATCAGGGATGCTTGGTAACTTAAAGTAACATGGTTTTAGGTATTTTTATATGTGGATCAATGAGATAGACAAATTATAACTTAGCACTCAGACATTAAATGGATAATCAAATAAACTAGTGCTCTCATAAAACAATTATCAGATGGTAATCTGGAGCGGGTGAGAAGACAAAGCTTATAAACCAAATACAATGTGTAGGGTTTAATAAACTATGTTAAGAAATATTAAGTAAGTTGTGAGCTGACTGATGAGATGACAGTCACACTGCAGCTGAAACAACTTAAGTAAAACACATAAGGACAGGTGAGAAATCTGATATTGAAGAAGAGAGAAACCTATGATTCGTATTATCATCAAAGTCTGATTACATCAATAGCATATCAGGTATCTAGAATTGAACCCCTGTCTCTTAGAAAAGATAGGCATTTATAGCCTTTTACAATCAGTTTTTAAGATCCTAAAAACTTGGATCTGTATCTAAAAATAGCAATTCAAATTAACTAAGCAAATTGATAACAAAGACTTAATGGCTAGACTAGTATTCGAATTGTCTTCAATCTGAAAATTTGACATCTGTATTCTTCAGCTTCTGGAATCTGTTGTATCATGAAACATGGCAAAGGCACTTGTCTTGGCAGCTGGATTTCTTCAGTTACTCATAGTCGACATTTTAGGAGATCAGTTTAGTATGTGGTTTTCAAAACTCCCACGAATCTCTGATGCAGAGTATTTTTCGACCAAGTTGTTAATCCTTTAATGCTCTGGAACCTCTTTAAACCCTATGAAAAACGCCCTGCTTCATCCTTAGCTTTCAAAAATGATTTTTGTGCTTTCACCAGCTAACTCGCCTTATGATTTGCTGGTTAGTTGGTGAAAGTGTTGCCTTTCACCAGCTAACTGGTTGTAAAATTGCCCTGTGCACTGGTGAAAGTCCTGCCTTGGCCCAAAATGAACTTTCACCTCCAAAACTGTGGTTCTATCAAAAACTCAGTGTGTCTCTACTTTATCCCCTTGCATGTTCATAGCAACCTGAGCTAGCACTTGCAGATCTAGGTGTGACTTTTGCTTTTGCTTCAATTTTCTAATTTTCCTTTTAAGGTGTTTTGCTAACCACCATAGATTGTTATAGTCTTTGGTGATTTTCTTTTTCCTCTTCTTGTCCTTGACACTTTCACGAGCCATCCTTTCAAATGCAGCATTTGTTTCTGCGAAATTATCAGATAGATTCTTGTATCTTTCCTTTATTACTCTCTCTAAGACCTCTTGCTAAGCGATCACTTCTTTAAGTTGCTTGATTTTCTGTGTTTTCTTCGACTTAGTGCTCTTTGATGTTTCCCCTTCATCGGTGTGAGTAAAGGTCTCACAATCTTGTGAAAATTCAATGGAGTGTTCAGGGTTTTTAATGGCAGGGATCTCATCTTCTTTCTCTGGCTCTGAGTCCGTGTATGGCAGATTTAAGATGTTTGTTTTCTTTTCTATAGGCTGCTCTGTAGTAGTTTCAAAATTCAATTTTTTCTTTGACCTGTGAGATCTTACACCAGAGATCCTATCTTCTGGGGGTCCTGGAAGGGTTCTCCTCTTCCTCGAGCTTCTTTGAGGAGTCAATTGTCGTTTTCCAGCTTTCTTCTGTTCATCCATGGGCTGAGTTTGAGTTTCAAAGCCCTCCCAAAAAAGAAAATGTTGCCAAGTCCTTCCTTTTTGTCTTAGCTCCTCCAGGATTATCAATTTAATAAGGCCAAAGTGGCAAAGAGTGTTCTTCATACTTAGAGGTTCAGCTCTAATCTTTTTACAGATTTTAGTTAATATCTTATGCAAGAAGAAAGGTAAATTTAGGAGAGTTTTCCCTGTAAAATGGTCTAAGAGATTGAAATGATATAACATCAGTTTGTCGTACCTGCCTTCTGAAGTTATGTAGAGTTGGATGCCCTTAAACAAATCCTTCCACTCATCCTCTAAATGGGAAACTGGCATGCTCTTCTTCCATGCATTATTTCTGAATTCTTCCTTTAGATATGCTCTGAAATTTAGGTTCTTGGTTGCTATTGTTTTGAACCAACTCTGGCCTAATCTAGGTAAACTGGTCGCTGCAATGATGGCAACTTCATCCAAGATGATTTCTAAAGACCCAACACAGGCTTTATTTCCATCGAACGTTTTAGCAAATGCCTCTGTTGTCGATTGGTGACAGTCGTTCTGTAGTTTTTTGACATATCCCATACAACCTGCGTTTGAGAAGTGTTTTTGCACCTCTGGATGCGCCTGTAGAAAGGACAGATTGTCCAATTCTTTTCTCAACAAAGAACCACTACGTCTCCTTTCCATCTGCAATTCAAAACCTGAAACAATTTTGCACACAAAACACTGCAATCTATTGTTTGGGCCGAGGTCTCGCGCTAGTGAAAACACTCGGCTCTGTCTTTCAAAATTGAAAACTTATCATACACTTGAGGATGATGCGTGTTGGGGAAATGATGGGCCGATTTGATGTCGCCAGCCAAGTAGTACCGCTCCTTTACCTGTGATGATGGATTTGAATTTTCCATTTCCAATGCCATGATCGTGAAGCATGCATTTCTGAACGAGATCCGCTTTGCAATCCGATTTAGACGTGCAAACCCGAATCTCCATCATTATCCACTTTCACCAGCACATCATAATGATTGCATGATGTGGGCTAAGCATGTCATCATTTGATTTTTTAAAACGTGGAGAAAACACACGTGATCCCCACTTTCACCAGCTAATGGCCCGTGGGAAGTGCTCCTTGGCTGTTGAAAATCGTCGCTTTCACCAGCTAACGGCCCGTGAGAAATGCTCCTTAGTTGTTGAAAATCACCGCTTTCACCAGCTAACCATCATCTTTAAAATACGTGTTAGCTGTTGAAAGCTTTTTGTGAAAATTTTAAAGAGAAGACCTTTATGGATCGTCTTATTTCTAAGACATAAATTAAAACCTAAGTTTTGCTACTAGAAAAACTCAAAACAAATTTGGAGAAAACTACCAATAGCCATGCTATCAACCACAAAATGCAACCATAGTGACTGATTCATTTTGGGAGATAACATGGGGTTCAAACTGGGAATATATTTTGTGCTACTGTATAGACTCTTATTTACAGAATAAAATTACAGTCTCCTTTCGTTTTCAATATCAGAAATATCCATGTTTCCCTTTCTGTACTTTATTTCAGTTTATCTTAGCTTATGAAGATTGTTATCTCTTTATTGAGATCATAGGCTTTAAGTGAAGGATTTCTTTCTATCTTGCATTAATCCCTACATTCAGTTGTATTTGGCAATCAAGATTAGTGTTCTTCATCCTCTCCTTTCAAATTACTTGATCTGATTATTGTTTCCTGAAAGCACTGTTTCCTTAGATGTATGATGAGATTGTCTATTACATTGATCATTAAAGACCCCATTGTTCTAAGCATATCTACACATTATTTTTAAAGTTACCAAGCATCCTTAGTATACAACCCTAAGGAGTTTCTTGGAGTGATAACAGAACTCATGAAAGAATATCAACAACAGAACAAAAAATAAGTCAAAGAACTACTTTCATGCTATCGTGTTGAAGAGGAAGCACCAGATGAAGATGATCCATGCAACGTTCAAATTACATAAATTGAAGGAAAAAGAGAGGTGCAAGGCCCATCTCTGGATTCAGAAGTATTTGCTGCACTAATCAAAGTTAAGAAAGTCAACATTGGGACAATTGACAATCCTAAAATGGCAAGTATTGGAGACTATTGGGATGAACAAACAGTAGAAAGAATAACAAAGTTACTGTGTGAATACAATGACCTATTCCCAATGACCTTTACAGAGATGAAACACATAGTAGGGGAGCTAGGAGAGATGAAAATACCTCTCAAACCCGAGGCAAGACCTGTATGGAAGAGACCTTACAGACTGAATCCAGTATATAAGCAGAACGTGAAAGAAGAAATTGACTGAATGTTGGAAGTTGGTATCATTGAAACAATAGAGAAATCTGAATGGATAAGTCCTATGGTATTCCAAGAAAAGAAACAAGGGGGGATAAGGATTTGTGTGGATCTGAGAAAACTGAATGATGCTTGCTTACATGACCCTTTTCCTACCCCTTTTACAGATGAGGTCTTAGAGAATGTGGGAGGCCAGGAAACATATTCATTTACAGATGGATTCTCAGGTTACCATCAGATCAAAATAGGTCTAGAGGACAGGTATACGACTATGTTTTCTACAGAATGGGGATCCTACCAATATACAGTCATGCCATTTGGGCTGAAGAATGCACCAGCCATATTTTCAAGATTACTCATAGATGCTTTTAAGGAGTTCATACATTAGTTTCTAGAAGTATATCTGGATAACTGGAGTGTATATAATCTTCTAAAGGATCATGTAGAAGTTTTAATACTCATGTTGGATAGATGCAGGCAGTGTCAGATCTCATTAAATATCAAAAAATGCAATTTTGGCACACCTTTTGGAATATTGTTGGGACATATAGTGTTTAAAAAAGGTTTACTACTGGATCTTTATAAGATTGCAGTCATTGTGAATTTACCACCACCAAATTCAGTGCGCCAGTTGAGAGAAACACTAGGAAATACAGGCTAGTACATGAAATTTATAAAGGGGTATGCACAAATTACTGCACCAATGGAAAAATTGTTAAATAAGGACACCATATTTCAATGGAATGAGGAATGTCAACAAGGATTGGACACTTTAAAAGAAAATATGGTCACAACACCTATCCTAGTATTCCCAAATTGAGAAAATAAATTCCATGTGCATGTAGATGCATCAACCATAGCACTTGGAGAAATTCTGACGCAACCAAGAGCACGTGACTTAGACCATCCTATAGCCTTTGCAAGAAGAAAATTGTCAGAATCAAAGAAGAATTACAACACCATAGAAAGAGAAGGCCTAGCCATGGCATATGCACTTCATAAATCCAGGCACTACTTACTGGGTAAACACTTTAAAATGTTCACTAACCATTCTTCCCTCAAATATCTAGTCAACAAGCTAGTGTTGGGGGGGAGGATCTGTAGATGGATATTGTTATTCCAAGAATTTGATTTACAAGTAATAGTTAAACCAGGGAAGATGAATGTAGGAAATGATCACCTGTCAAGGGTAACTAATGGAGAAGAACCTACTAACTTGGAAGACAACTTCCCTGATGCATAGTTATTTTCCATACAGGTAGCTGATGAATACTTCATTGATATTATTGAATACTTAAGTACAAGTATTGTGCAACAAGAGTTTATCACTGCACAGAAGAAAAATCTGGTAGTCAGAGTTGCAGACTATCAACTTTTTGCAGGACATTTATATAAGATGGGCGCAGGTAGAATTTTGAGAAGGTGTGTATTAGAGCATGAAAGTCCCATAATTTCGGCATAAGCTCATGAAGGTATAGATGGAGGACACTATGCACGAAAAGATACTGTGCAGAAGGTATTGCATGTAGGATTATGGTGGACAACAACCCATAAACATGCCAAGGAATATTTCCATAAATGTGATGTCTGTCAGAGGGTTGGAAAACCCAATAGAAGGGATGAGATGCCTCTAAGACCACAAGTGACTCTGTAGGTATTTGAAAAATGGGAAATAGACTTTGTGGGACCTATTAATCCACCAACAAAAATTTTAGGATCTAGACATATCATTACTGTGACTGAATACTTAACAAGATGGGAAGAAGCACCATCAGTCAAAGACTGTAGCGCAGAGACAACAAATAATTCTGGTTTGAGCAAGTGATCATCAGATTTAGATGTCCAAGGATTTTGATGAGTGAACAAGGCATGCATTTTATCAAAAATACCATCAGGTCTATGACTGAGGAGTTTGAAGTCTATCACTAGAAGAGTACACCATATCATCCTCAAGAAAATGGAACAATAGAATCTTTCAATAATATCTTGGAAAATAATTTGACTAAGATCTACAATGTCAATAGAGATGATTGGGACTTGAAAATACCAACAATATTGTGGGAATATAGGACCACATGTAAGAAGTTGACAAGACAAACATCATTCATATTAGTGTATGGGCAGGAAGCAGTAGCGCCATTAGAATTTCTGGTACCCAGTCTGCGCCTAGCAGCAATTACCAACATGGCAGAAAGAGGCGCAGTACATGAAATGTAAAATCAACTAATGGAAATGGAAGAGAACAAGATTCTAGTAGGATTTCACCAGGAAGTACAGAAAGCAAGAGACAAATCCTAACATGAAAGACATATTAAAAGAAGAGTTTTAAAAAGGGAGACCTAGACCTGCTCTATGATGGTAAATTTTTTCAACATCCTGGTAAGTTTAGAATGCATTGACTAGGGCCATATGAAGTAAATACTATCACAGATGGGGGATCTGTATAGATAAAGGACTTGGGAGGAACAAAATTGAAAGGAATGATCAAGGGTAGACGATTGAAACTGTACAGGGACAGTCGACGTACTAACCCTTAAAAGTTACAACACAGTGAGAAAGACATGTATATAGTGTACTATATCAAAGATTAGAACAAAAAAA
Organism: Picea mariana; assembly: GCA_032191745.1. Lineage (NCBI taxonomy): Eukaryota > Viridiplantae > Streptophyta > Pinopsida > Pinales > Pinaceae > Picea > Picea mariana. The sequence goes on along the minus strand of JASDQU010713902.1, from coordinate 9,980 downwards.
TGATAAAAATAAATAAAAAGGAGAAAAAAGAAGAAAAAATAAATACAAAAGTAGAAAATAAAGAAAATACAAAATACTGGAAAATATCGTGCACAACAGATAGTGGAATCAACGCGATAAAAAGAAAAAGTGACCGCGTGCAACATTTGGTTAACAAAAAGAAAACACTGTGCACTAAGAGAAAGTCACAACAGAAATGTACGACGCACTGAAAAAGTGCAGCGCACCAGAAAAGGGGCCAACAGTTGAAAAATAAAAAACTAGTTGTTAGGGTAAAAAGGCGCAAATTGGGCATTTATGAAACTGAATTAAGCGTACTTGACAAGCTTCAATGGATTAATAACAACCAAAGAAGCTTCTCCAAGAATATTCATGGTGCGTATGAAGTCCTATATAAAGTGGAAACATCCAAACAAGATTTATTGTGCATTTGTAAACTCGCAAAGCTAATGAGCACGAAGATGAGAGGCAAACAAGCGAGTGTGGAGATCGAAGCAGTCAAAGCTCAATAGGGAAACAAAGAATTACCCATGATGGCACCTCCAAGGGTTGGCGTACCAAGCCAAAGAGAAAGGAAAACATGTAGCAGTCTCAGGTCACCGCAGGAAACCGCAGAGGCAAAACAAGAATTTACACAGAGAGAGGGAATCGTCGACGTTGACATGATTCCCTCGCCGCAGGTCGAACTAGTGAGCGCCACACTGGTAGAGGAAGAAGAACAAGACCCAAACGATGATTGAGATGGATATCGACAATGTGCAGGGCCACAAACCATTAGCCACAAGCAACCCACAACAACCTGCCTGGGCCGAAGCAGTCCATAGAACAAATGGTGGCGACAACGAAAGGACAGAGGCTGACGGGCCGAGACCACAACCTATGGTGGGGTCCATGCAACAGGAAGAAGTACAGATTGAAGACATCATAGGGAAGGTAGAGTTGGACACGAAATACAAAGAACTAGAGGCTGGGACGTCTAGCGTATTGGTAAAAAGAAAGGGAAAAAAACCCACCGTGTGGTCCCCACACAAGCAACCCGACACCTCGATTGTTTTATCTTGTATTCCAGCAAGAGTGCAGGCCACACCAACTCTACTGGGTTGCGTGGAAAGGATAAGATACACATACCACGATGTGTCTAACACCAACAAATTACCAAAATTTGCGCAACATGTGTACATGGAGAGCCTAGGCACAAGGCCATTTGGAGATCCAATATTGCAGCCAAAGAAATGGGCGATAGGCCTGGAAAACACAGAGATCCTGAAATTGGTAGAGATTCCCCACTTTGGCAGGGGAAACAGGTGAACAACTGCGTCAAGCAGTTGATGGCAGTCCTCCATGGAGGATTTTAATGGTTAGAAGAACCTGTATCCATTGACGTAGAGATGATTGCATTCATCATAGGTCTTCCATCAAATAACGAGAGTCTCACGTAGTACCTAGACGATAAAACCAAAGAGAAGGCTCTTGCAGAAGAGATGAAGAAGACGTACAAGACGAAAAGAGGCTCGTGTGGAATAATCATAAAATAGATCAGTGAAACAACCACCAGGATGTCCATGAAGCTAATGGCATGAAAGATACTTCACAAATGCCGCAAGGAGGAGGTTCCCGCAAGGGTTGTTGCAACAACAATATAGTGCACAAACGACACCATGCTCAGCTGGGCGCCATACTGATTGAACCTATTCCTAGATGACTGGAAGGACACGTAGGACTTGGGAATAGAATTCCACTACTCCTGGTTGATGCTTTTGATAGCATTAATTGGATGGAAAGAGACTCCCTACTCCTATTTCTACAATAGGGTAGGATACTGTCGTGCAACACGGTACACATTGATGGGAATCACTTTGGAACCCAAACGAAGAAGTGGCAATGCCAACAAATTTTCTCAGTATCTCAGCGACATACAAGACAACATAACCAACACTTGGAGGATAACTCCATAAATGGTCGCCCAATATTAAGGGATATCCAACTTTAGGGCTACGCGACACAACATGTGGATCCAAGCGCGCAGGGATCCATAGAAATAATGGATGCAACTTTGATTTTGCATCAATGAAAAGGAATTTGAAATGGTAATGAAAGATTGGCATGATGACTGGAAGATCCCAGTCATCACCAAGGACATGACCAAGGGAAAATAAGTGGAAGAAGGGTCATCCAAGACACCTACAAGAGACAACACTGCGTCCAAGAAACCAACAAAGCAGAGGAAGCCCGGTCAAAATCCAACGCAACAGAAGAAGGGAAACACTCCAAAGAAGGATGCACAGACAGGAAAGAAGGAAAATTCCCCAGCACAGGAAGAACAAGGAAGGGGGGACACAATGACGCAAGAAACCCCTTCGACAACTACTCCACAAGAAACAAGGCCACCCAAACGACCAATTGTACATACAGGGGGGCTGCGCAAGAAGGCCAAGGCCCATAAACAAATCCCAAAATATACAATCACTGAGGATGATGTCGATCTTGTCGCAAAGAGAGTACATGACCGTGCAGCGGAGGAGTTTGAAGAGGCCAAGAACCAAAGAAAAAGGATACAAAATGAGTTGGCCGATATCAAGCAGGTCTTAGAGCAGATACAAGCAATGCGAAGGCACGAAATGGGAACAAAATCAATCCCCCAGCGACAGAAGCAGAGGACAGGACCACGTAGAACGAAGAAGACATCATCCAGACCATAACGCAAGCAAGTCTGAGCTTCCAAATAAAAACAAAGATGTTGCAGATTGAAGAGGCCATATTCGAGACACCACTCAAAGATCTGGCATAGATATAATTGGTATTGGTGAAAATACCAACAAAGGTACTTTACAAACTATAAGTCAGTGTCACACAAGAAGTGAAATCGTGAGAAAGAACATACACGATGGAATTGCAAGGCACCAGAAATGGCAAGGATGCAGTAGAACTGGTGGTCGAGCAGGTAAAGTTGGAGATGAAAGAGGAGAAACAACGCATAGACATCTTAGAGAAGAAGCTAAAGGAAGTCTTCACAAGAATTCTAGACAATGTGCAGGTAGCCATGAGCAATGCAGAAGAACAAATCCAAATCATTGCATAGACGCTCGAGGACTACAAGAAGGAGATCGAGGAACTTAAAGAAAAATTAACCCCAACTAATCCTCTCGAAGTTATGGCTAAAAGGGAACAACATGCAACCCTACAAGTGGAAATGATGGAGAAAGAAGCTGAAAAGGTCACACAACTATTTGTCAGGACCGCACAGCTATGGATGATGTTGGAAGAAGATGATAGGGTCCAAAAACTAGACCAAGAAGATGAGGTAATCAACACTGCAATCTAGGAGTTGAAACAACGACAAAAGTCCATGAGCATCACAAAGTGATTGAAGGGAACACATCTGATGAAGACCTTGCAGACATAATTAAAGACTGCGCAGAATAACAAGCAGGCAATGCAAGCATAGTTAGAACCTCTCTAAGAGAAAGAAGCGCAAATAATTGTGAAATTGGAGAAGGAAAAAACAAGAATGGCCCAAGATCATGCTGAGAGCACAAAGTCTCTCAAGGAACATATTACAACGCAGAGGATTGAAGAGCTCACAGGGAAAGTTGCGCAAGGTAGAGAAAAAGGGGAAGAGTTAGAAGGAAAATTTCACAGCTTGGTAGAGGCTGTCTAGGGAGCGTGCACCACTTGAGTGGCTCGGGACGAGCCACATGTAAGTGTTGGGGGCCTGTTGGGCGAAGGCCTATTTTGAGAAGAAACGCTATTTTGGGCATAGGACTATTTTTGGAGAAGAATAGGTGGCAACAAAGCAACATGCAAGAGGAAAAGCAACATCAAAGAGGAAAATCAATGTGGCGAGAAGGCATGCAAGCCTAACCAGTATAGGGTTAGGGTTTTTGACAAAGGTTGTAACAGCTCTAAGCCAATAGAGTGGTATAAATAAGAACCAAGGAGGTGTAGGTTGGGGGTTCAGTTGTCGTAGGTTCGGTTGAGTTTGGTTATTATTGATGAGTCGATGAAAATTATTATGATTGTAATAAGGCCGTAGAAGAGTCAAGTAATCTAGATCTTGAGGGTTAGGTCACAGGCTGAGGAGCCTAGTGTGACCTAGTCCGCCTCACAGAGGTTCCTCAACCTCATCATGATTGTATGATTGAAGATGTAATGCGCGCAACGACATATTTTGCAACAAACTAAATAAAAGAGTAGAGAAGCCAAATCTTTGTGGACGTAGCCTAGGAGGGGGTGAACCACGGTAAAACTTGTGTTCTATGTGATGTTTCTTGAATTTTTACTTTCTGCCAATGATTAGTTTATGAATGAATGGTTAGGCTCGATGTATTAGCATGCATGCATGAGGCAAAAGATGAATGAATCTTAGAAATACTTGAATCAATAACAAGTTTAATACATAAATAAAGATAGAATACACCCTCAGATCCCCACTCAGTCCTAGATTGCAAATACCTGGGTATTGCAGTCACCCATAAATCTATCTTGGGTGAGATTGCGTGGTGCACTCTGTGTGTAGCGTTGCCTTCTAGTTTACTAAGAGGGTCGATAGTTTTAGAGGGTTTAGTTGGAAACCTGTTGAGATCTGAACTTGGGTCAGACCAAGAAGTGAAAAAAAGATCCAACCAACAATATTGGTGCATGGTTGATGCACGTTTTGGTGCAGGTGTTGGTGCATGGTTGATGGACTTGGTGTGGTACAGGTTGTAGTACATGATTGATGCTTGGTATGGTAGATGTTGATGATTTGGTACATGGTTGAGACACATATGTTGTGATGGTATGTTGGTGATCTTGGTACATGATTGGTAGAGACATGTGTTGCTAATGTTGTACATCTAGTTGAGAGGTGTCCTCAGTATACGATCCATGTGAGAGGATATGGTTGAGTATTAGTGACAGTGACAGGTTGGATACAGTGACATGTTTATAGGTTACAAGTTGATGTGACAGTGGCAGTGACAGTGGAAGTGGAAGTGGCAGTGATTATGGTATTGGAAATGGGTATACACTTATATCTCTGGGCGACAGGACGGGGCAAGGAAAGGGGGTTGTATCCTCCTTCTGGTTGGAGCTGGAGAATCAAGGAGTTGGATCTTCCTTCAGGTTGGAGCCTGAGAACTAGGTGGTTGTAGCCACCTTCCGGTTGGAGTCGGAGAACTTATGGAGTTGTAGCCTTCCTCTGGTTGGAGCTAGAGAATTCAGAGAGTTGTACCTTCCTTTAGGTTGGATTCCGTAAATAGGGGTTTGTAGCCTCCTTCCAGTTGCAATTGGAGAATTGGGAAGTTGGTGCTTCCTGTTAACACTTAAATTTGCATTTGTTGAATTTGACCAAATTTAAGCTGCACATGTCATTTCGAGGCACTAGACTTTGTTTCTTAGAAGCACGGTGTCTGGATCTACAAAGTTGATACAAATTTTGTACAAAAAATTCTAGATTTGGTTTGCTCTTGAGCTTTTAAGGTTTTTATAGAAGTGAAGGTTATTTTAATATTAAAAAAAAAAAATATTGACCATTTGTGGCACATCTCTAATTTACCTTCACACCTTCACATAGACTAAACATATGATCAACATTATTTTAAATGTCATTTTGAGGTTTATTACTTATCAACTCCAATCTCCAAGTTATAGGCCCAAGGACCAAATTTATATTGTATGCCCGCTATGAGGATTGCGTTCTTTACTTATTCGAAAAAAAATAAATTTGGTGACTTGGTCAATCGACAACACCAAGCATCAAGTTTCAAGCTCGAGCTACAAAGCAACACACCCATTGACAACATATGGACTCAGCACCAAGAACCAAGCGCTAAGGAGGAATCCCACCAGGGTTGGAATTTCAAAACCCACGAGCACGTCAAATTTGACGGTTTTCCCGACTTCAATGACCGTTCTGCAGGTTTCTACGAAGAATCTTGACCGTTCTGCAGGTTTTCCCGACTTCAATGACCGTTCTGGTTCTGCAGGTTTCTACGAAAAATCTTGACCGTTCTGCAGGTTTCTACGAAGAAGCTTGACGGTTATTAAAAAAACCTTCACCGTATTTGACGGGCAAATTTGCCCCTGAAATTCCATCCGTGGATCCCACAAAGGCTGAAGGGTATACACTACAAGGCGGCAAGAGAGTAAAACAATGGTCAAAATAAAGAGTTGTATTTCTAAGGCATGTGGGATATATCCTACTGGTGAAAAAAACGCTGAACACCCACATCAAGTGCCATATCACTCATCAAAATCCCATATTCAATGCCAGCTTTCAAATAGAATAAGATCGCTGAAGTGGTTTTATTAGATGGAAAGAAAAGAACAGATTTTGTGCCATATAATTAGGCACCACGATTCTGATCCAAAATCATTGGAATGTCATGTTAAGTTATGCAGGTTGAGTGCAAAGGAACCAGACATGTCCCACAATAGATTGAAGTCAAATCGCAGACACGATTTGCATACAACCCAATGTGAGATATTTTGAACATATGTTGATTCCATTGGCTAAATATGGAAGGGTGTCGGTTTGTTGAGAAGGATGCGCTCCCAGCATTTCCCATAGGTAAGATTGAACCAACGCGAAAGTGGAATGTTTTCGGATGAATCTGAATAATCTGTCCTGCTGGTGTTTATGTGGCAGCAATGATGGTATAAGATCTTGAGGAAAAAAGAGGTCATCCATGCTCAGAAATTATTAATGAAAATGTTAATTGAAACTATATAAGTATTTCCAAGTGGAGATAATGAGATCCAAGAAGAATCGCGGGGGATTGTGGCAGAAGCGACTCATCCAAATGGAGAAAAAACCTACCATAAAATCACAGGGATCGTTGAAAAGATTGCACTAGATCACTAACGGAATATAGTTGAGGAGGGATAAGAACCTTAAGTGGCACAAAATCGTATAATAGATGAAGGAGAGTTGGCAGTGGAATTCAAGCAGTTCAATAACTGTTTAAACACAGATGGAAACAATGTGATAAGTCAGCTCCAGATCATAAAGGAGGCACAAGATCAGTCAAACAACCTTCATATTTCAAGGAGAATCACTGTTCCATATTTAAAAGAATCGAGAGATTTTGTTGACAAGGAGATGTCAAGCAAAAGACCCAGGAATCTTGCAAGTATGCTAATCATCATTTACTTAGAACTCATTGTTAAATTTCTGTTCCACAGGATTTGCAATAGTTAGAAAATCTATTTTGTTATATATTTGATGATTCGATGATGTAAGATGGGGGGAAGTCTAGCTGAAAGGCGAGAGAGAGAGAAAGGCATTTAGGAGGTAGCAAACCTGTGCAAGTCTTTATAAGTCTGAGGGCATTTATGTAATCGCTTCTGACATTGAAGATTCATGACAATTGTTTTATCATATTGCGATTTCCTTTATTTTACACTCTGCATTTTCATCTTGCTTGAATGAATTGCAAACATTGAGAATCAATGGCTGCTCATGGGTAATAGATTCTGGAGCGGTAAATATTTTGCTGTTTATACCTATTATTTGTGTGTTTTGTTTCAAGTACCCTTCCAATCCATTTTGCAGAGAGAATCTATGTTTGATGGGCATTCTAATTTTTTTTATATTCTTTATTCTTTTATCTATAATCATATAAGCTTTTTTATTTGATATGAAATTTGATTTCCTTCGATCAACAAGGTGTTTACTTAACTCCATTCCCAATGGTATATCACTGATCTACATTTAACTTGTCACCCTTTTCCTTTTTCATTCAGTCTTACTAATCCTTCAAACCTATCCTAAAAAACAATTAAAACCATTGCAATAACTGAGGTGTACTAGCTTGCCCTTAACAATCAAGGACAACATTAGGGACTAACATCTTTTGGTGTCGTTGCCTGGGATGTACGACAAATATTATCTTCCCTGGGATGTACAACAAAGATTACGACCAACACTTGATGGTGAACAAGCATTGGTGACATAGTTGACTGCATCATTCACCTGTCGGCTCCATGTTGAAAAATCTCTTGGTGACTCCATTTTTTATTCCACTGGTTTCAGGATGAAGGACTCAGCTGCCGATCCAGTTGTTGTATCACTAAAGATGGCAGAGTTATTAGTAAATCCCGTTTTCCTTGAAGGATATGTAAAATGGATAGGTATGTTTAGGGACTCTACATATTTTGAAGATTTTAAAGAATGGATTGGTACATTAGTTAAAGATGAATATGATGAAATGACTTCTTCAGCCTCATCTTTTGATTCAATTTTTTGCAAAAGATGTCAATTTTTATGTTTAGAATTACAACTTCAGTATCTTCAGTTTTGTATAGAATCATATAGAAGTTGTTTGACTTAGGAGAAGTCTCTAGATCAACTACCAATGTTTTATTTTTCACCAAAAGATGACCAGCAGATCGCAAAGATCATTGAGCCTTTGGTTTCCATTCTTGAAACAAAAGTTGATATCAGCAGCAATAAAGCAAAGGATTTTCAAATGCCATTCAATTTTCAGCGGGAGCAGGAAAATAAGGTTTTAATTGAGGTATTTTGTCTTGGATTTTATAATCATGTGGCTAGTTATATGGAATCAAGATGGATCCATGAATCTTTAGTTTTTGAAAGGAAAAAATCCCAAGTTTGTAAGTATGGGCTTCGGGTTGAATTATTCTATTGTTTGGCTCTTCTTATCCTGTTGTTACATGAAGTTGGAAATATCTTTCAGTTAGATGGTCATTCGGTTGAATGGTTATTTTGGAAATCTACTTATACTAGACACTTGAGCATTTGGTTTGCAGTTTGAGTTTAGTGTGTGGGTGTTTTTAGTTTTAAAAAATGAGTAGAAGTGCTCTCAAGGCATGAACATGTCACATTTGCCGAACATATTGAATGCAATGCATGATGGATAGCTGCAAGTTTCATACTTTCAAGAATAGAGAAGGCATTGGTCTACATTCTTGGAGCCTCACAGGGAGGACTCCATCCCTAGTTGGAGCCAATGTTAGCACTCAAATTTGCATTTGTCGAATTTGGAAAAATTTAAGATGCACATGTCATTTTGAGGCATGTGACTTTCTTTCTTAGAGGTTCGGTGTTTGGATCTACAAATTTGATACAAATTTTGTACAAAAAAGTCTAGATTTGGTTTGCTCTCGAGATTTAAGTGTTTTTATAGAAGTGAAGGTTATTTTAATATAAAAAGAAAAAAAACTGGCCATTTGTGACCCATCTCTAATTTACCTTTACATAACATATATGAGCTTAAATGTTTTTATCCATCTCTAATTTAGCTTCACATAACATATGATCAAGAGCCTAAATGTTTTTATTGTAAATGTCATTTTGAGGGTTATTACTTATCAACTCCAATCTCTAATTTACCTTCACATAACATATGAGCCTAAATGTTTTTATCCATCTCTAATTTATTTTCACATAACATATGATCAAGAACCACATAACATATGATCAAGAACCTAAATGTTTTTATTTTATCTAATTTAGATTCACATAACATATGATCAAGAGCCTAAATGTTTTTATTTTAAATGTCATTTTGAGGGTTATTACTTATCAACTCCAATCTCAAATTTCAAGCTCGAGCTACAAAGCAATGCACTAATTTATAACATATGAGACTAAATGTTTTTATCCATCTCTAATTTAGCTTCACATAACATATGATCAAGAGCCTAAATGTTTTTATTTTATCTAATTTAGATTCACATAACATATGATCAAGAGCCTAAATGTTTTTATTTTAAATGTCATTTTATTTTATCTAATTTAGATTCACATAACATATGCCCAAGAGCCTAAATGTTTTTATTTTAAATGTCATTTTATTTTATCTAATTTAGATTCACATAACATATGATCAAGAGCCTAAATGTTTTATTTTAAATGTCATTTTGAGGGTTATTACTTATCAACTCCAATCTCAAATTTCAAGCTCGAGCTACAAAGCAATGCACTAATTTATAACATATGAGCCTAAATGTTTTTATCCATCTCTAATTTAGCTTCA
>JASDQU010713901.1:29891-46415 GCA_032191745.1 Picea mariana | reverse complement strand
TCCCTTGAACAAAAACTATTGATTATTTCTCATATATTGTGCATGGTGTATTGTGGTGTATTGGTGTAACTCTTATACCATTTGTTCATTTCTCATTGGATATAATTGACTAGTTTAATTATAAGTTGAAAAAGGTTTTAAATTGTACTTGATACTAATTCACCCCCTTCTCAGTATCAACACCTGGGGCTACGTCCACCAACTCTTCTTCTTTATTATCTTCTTCAATAGGTTACAAGAACAAAGCCTCAAAACCCTACTCCACATAGGACATAAGATCTGTGTAGCTCGCTAGATCCTTCTTCCTTGCGTTACAACAAAAATCCTTCCACAATCTGTTACAACTACTTTCACTTAGCTCTGCAAGTCTCTCACAGTATGTACAAAGCATTTACAAACCTTACTTTCACTTAGCACAACATCACCTAGATGCACTTCTATTTTCTTACATGGCCTAGCCTTCTATTTATACATTACAACAATAGGCCTAAACATGGGTAAACCCATGGGCCGACATTCCCATACCTGTTACATATTCCCAAATCCCAAAAAGGACCCAAAAAGGGGCCGAGATCATGTGATCTCTGCTTCATCTTGCGCTCCACCTTTGACAAGCTATCGAAGTCCAAAAGGGTCAAACTTGACCAAGGATCTCTCAAAACTTGGTCAAGGGCCAATAGGCCCCCAACACGCACCTGTGACTCGTCCCAAGTCACTCTAATGTAGGAAGTTCTGCTTCGAAAGCCTCGATATTGGAGTGAGCTACTTCGACTTGTTGTTGTGCTATGAACTCTTGTTCAACAAACTCTTGGATGACTTCATCATTCACAGGTCCTTCTAGGCACTGTTCAGCTGCATTAACAACCTATTCTAGTTCTTCTCCTCGACCTTCAATTTTTGTGAACAATTGGTAGGCCTTATCTTGTACGGGTTGGAGTCTCTGACTTACTTCCATAACTCTACTCTAAATAGCGTGAATCTATTACTAGGAGGTGCATTTATCTTGAGATCTATTCATTCTTTCCACATATGATAGGAGCTTCAACTGTGCCTGTATCGTTTCGGCTTGATACTTCGCCTCTTGGAGCTGCAACTCCAGTGCTTTCAATTCTAGACTCTCAGGGAGTTGCTGGTATGTCAGGGAACTATGACCACTCATCTACTTGTATTATATAGCAAGTTCCTTTAGTCTCTCAATTGCTCTCTTGGAAGTTGCTTCTCTTTGGTCCTTCACATCCTGTGGGGTCTCAGGCACTGCACGTAATTCTAAGTCTGCGATGCATTGCTGTAGCTGCTGGATCACTTCTTCAAGATGATTTACTTGCTGTGTAACTCAATATTCTTCTTTTATTTCTATGACTGTCACAAAGAGAAGTTCTTTGTTGATTGCTTCCTTTACTTCGAGTTGCTCGACAAACAACTTTTCTTTTCCTTGCTATATCTATGCTTTTTCTTCATCAAAATTCACTTGGAGAGAAATATTTTCCTATTATGCAGCACTGTGTTTCTCTACAAGTACGCCTTGCACTTGATTCAATGCATGGGTGGCTTGTTTGGTTTCTTCTTGTGCTCGTCGAAGGTGAGCTTTGACTCTATCATCTAATCAGTGGAGTTGGGTTGGCTCGTCTCCCAACTCTAGTGTTCCCAATGGCAGAGGTGCAGTGGAGACTGCGTGGATGGACTGTAGTGCCTACTGTACCCCTCAGAGTTTTATTTCAATCCTATCATACATTGCTTCCTGTTTGGCCTCTTGGTTTTCTTCTATTTCCAGCGAAGCATCATTCAGGGCTGCTATGAGGAAGTCGAAGTCATCAGAGGTAAGGATAGTCTGCATCTTGGTCATGGAGGTTTTCGATTTCTTTCGGGAAGAAGGTTTTCGAGGTGAACCGTTCCTCTTCTTCAGGGGAGCAACCTCATCTCCTTGATTATGTTTGAATTCTTTGTCATCTAACTCTTCACCATCACCTCCTTGCTCTGGTGATATGGAAGTTGTCTTCATAAATGCGCTATCTAATCCTTGGACCTCTTCGGTCTTCTTTGTCCTGCTAGGTCCGAGTGTATCCTGCATTGTTTCTGGGCTGTCTATGTTAGATATCTCTACAGGGTGTGCTGGAATAAGAAGGTCTTCCAACCAGTCCTTAGTGATCTCCTCTAGGTCCTCCTTCATCAGCTTGTAGTAGGACTGAAGCTGTTGCTTTTGTTCATCTTTGCACACTGTAATATAAATGAAATGATGATCTGCGCTGAAATTCATCAAAGGCCTGAACCGGTGTAGAGTATTCAGAGTCATGCGAGGCTCGGACTGTATGTCTATCTTTAGTTGATTGTAGTAGGTATGAAAAGCAACATTTGATTACCATTGTTTGTTCATATCACTGGAATACCAAAGTGTATTGAACTTTGTGGCCAACAACTCAAATGGATCAATGTCAGGGAAGGTCACACCTTCCGGCATCTCGCAGGTGACAAATGTGATAAGGATCAAAGTCCAACTAAAATGGAATTCGTAACCTTGATCTTACACTTTTCTGTAGTCAAGTTCCAACTGGTTCACCATATACTTCACCCAATTCATCTGTAGGCCTTCCGTGCACTTTCCTGCGAGGTCAACTACAAAGCCAGTGACTTGGGTAGGTCGGTTATTTCTTACGAACTTCCCTGCAATTAGTTGATAGGGGAGGCGTACTGCGCCACTCTAGATAGAAGATACCTTGTAGCCTCACATCCCCTTCTCGACATTGCCGTAGGTGTCCTTGATCCTCTGTGCTAGAGCGTGATCCATGGATTTTCCTGGGTAAAAATCCTATGGATTAGGTTCTTTCATACTCAACCCTATGATGCGATTGATCAACATTGGATCAACTATGATACGACAGTTTAGCCACAAATATCCGCCATGGTAACAAGAAAGCAACAGCTTGACACAGACATTGACTTCCTGGTTTCTACCAAAGCATGGAATCTTTATGACATGGAGCAGGGTGGACCGCACGAGGTTCATTGTCCACGACTGGGGGATTATCTTAGAATTCTTCCCCTTCATTCTGGTCAGGTACTTATGTGGAGCGAGAATGTTATAGACTTTTCAGTCACCGAGGTTGAAGTTGCTAAACTTCAATGCTGCAATATTGTCCTGGTCTGTTCGAACTATGCGTATCCCCTTCAAGAGGCATGCCATAACCAAGGTGTTTTTGAAATCTCTGGGCATGCTATCACGATTTACTGCACCGCTCAGAGGTGGAATATAGGCGGGTAATATAGTTGGGATCAATTTGGCATTCACAATCATCCCTGTGCTTGGCTCACTTTTCATCTGATGGCCAGGATGGTATGGTTCCGTGAGCAGTCGATGGAGAGGCTTGCAGTCCTCTTGTCGATGATGCTTGTACACCTATAGACATCGACATGACTCTTTCAGTCATGAGGTCGATTAGAACTTCTTCAACAACTTTCTCTGCATCGCTGAACTCATCCGAAATACACGCTCTAGGTTAACGATATAGGGTTGAATACTAACTTAGATACTGCAATGAAATAGTTGGAAAGAGTGTGATGATCACTGTGCAAAATCCACTTAGTCTGTGGGCTCAAATTCTCGGTTAGAAAAAGTGTTCTCGGTGCATGGCGCGACAGGGTAAATAGGTAACTCGGAAATGGGCGCTTGCAACGAGAATGAAGCCTTCCTGACTCTATTCTGTCCATTATGGCATGGTCCCAATGGTCTGGTGGCGAACCATAAATGCACTTCTGCCCATTCGGTGGGTTGGCCGAACGATTATATTGGTCCCAACGGTTATATTTCTTCACCATGGAGAAGTGTCATGTGTCATTGTTCTGATATCCTGACGAAGCTCCAATTTTGCAATTTTTCCTTCTATGAGGTTCCCTATGGAACCTTCTACAACTTTTCAATCTTAGCTCTCTTCTTACTTAGTTTTATAGCCTTCCTTATAGTGAGCTTCGTCTCAGTATTCATTTTTCCATTCTAATTCTTATCTTATTTTGACACAGTGACTTCACGCTGTTGAGATTCTTTCATAGGATTCAAGGGTAATACTTCTTCTTTATCTGGAATAGGTATTTCAGTCTTCTGTGGGTCCTCGTTGCTTTTTTTAAATAGTTGTGATCTGTTCTCCTATTATTCAATCAAGTGTGCGATCCTTCTAGTTATAAAATATTTTCACTTTTGCTTCTTCTGTTCTAAGACTTCTTCTTCTTCCTTTCTTCTGGGTTGATCTCTTTCAATCCAAGGTCTTCCTAGTATAATGGTAAATGCAGTTCTTTCCTCAATAAATTTAATGATCTCAAAATCTTCTTCTATCGAAGTTCCATTGACATTCATAGGTATCTGAGTGAGCTTCCCACAAAGGGTTATCAATTTTCCTCTGAATAATCCTATTCCTCCCAGTGAAGGAACCATAGCAAGATTTCCTAAAAGTTCCCAGGTTCTTTCTGTCATAACATTCACCTGTGTTTCCTCATCCAAAACACATTCAACGTCGAAGTTTCCTATTCTTGCTTCAATGCATTCTTTTTCTTTGAATATCTTTGATAAAATAATATGTCGGTGATCATTCAGGGTTTCTTTCATATGTAGCAATACTTTTTCTGATTCTTTCTGGGGTTCTGCCATAATCTTAGTTTTTGGATTTGCCTTAGGGTTTTCTTGTCTCATGTTCATTTCTTCAATATTAGTAGTCATTCTAGGGAAATCTAATACTTCATGGTCCATAGCTTTAAAACAAAGACAATTGGGTCTTCTCCTAGGGAATTCCTTAGCAAGATGTCCCAATTTTCTGCAACTGTAACAGAGGGTTAATTTTCTCTTTGTTTTAAATGATCCCCAACCTTTCCTGTACTACACGCTAGGATCATGGCAGCTAACCTGCAAACAATTATTTCTAGGATCCTGCATCCACTTGTTAGTACAAATATTATTTCTATGCATAGACATAACATATATTCCACTATTCTTATTATATCTACTCATATCAAACCTTCTTTCATTTACCGGTACCCTATTTTTTGAGCTAGGAAAGAATCTATCAAACATACCTAGATCCATGCTTTAGAAACAAAATTTTCTGCTTGTCTTACTTCTATAGGCACACAACTTTCATATCTAAAACTTTTCAATATTCCTACCTTTATCAGAGCACAGAGCTTGCAGATCTTACCTCTTTTAATAAAAAAATCTCACTTTTACCTTTCTCAGGGCACAAAGCTTTCAGATCTTACCTCTTTTCTTCAGATCAGACTTCTTTTCCTTAGCACAGAGTTGGTCAAACTAAGTAGAGTACTGTGCACTAGAGCGACAGATTGACGCACATAACTTTCTCAGTTTCAGGTTGAATATTTGCACAAAGCTTCTTCTTCCTCAATTCCCAGCAATCACAATTTCAGGTCCCGACAACAGAACCATTTGTTGGCACAGGGGTAGAGCCAGGGTTCAACGCTACAACAACGCACCAACAAAACCCTAACTACTGGCCCTTTTGACAACACCTGCGAAGTAGATGAAGTCTCACCTAAGGTAGAGGAAGAGGTGGTTGCAGGACTTATATGTCTACAACCTTAGCTGGGACACACATCTGTGATTCTAGTATTTAACAGAGCACTCAACGGTAAACCTTCATCGATATTTAACCAATATCTACTTCGCAGATTAAAAAAAGCATCGCAACATTCACCCTGATCTAATGTATTTAATCACTTTACATAAATAAATGGATAAGATCTAGCAGATTCAAGCACTAAGCACATTCACCTATGTCATATCTAGCATCCAGATTCATCATAAGCACAAAGCATAAACATATCTATCTATCTATCTATATAAGGCACTTAGCAAATAACACATAAATGCACCAACACATCACACAAAGCAGAGCAACACAAAATATACGTGGTTCACCCCCACCCTGAGGCTACATCCACTAACTCTTCTTATTTATTAGGTTCTTCAATAGGTTACAAGCATAGAGCCTCAAAACCCTACTCCGCATAGGACATAATATCTATGCAGCTCGCTAGATCCTTCTTCCTTGCATTACAACACAAAGCCTTCCACAATCTGTTACAACCACTTTCACTTAGCTCTACAAGTCTCTCACAGTATGCACAAAGCATTTACAAACCTTACTTGCACTTAGCACAACATCATTTCTTACATCGCCTAGCCTTCTATTTATACATTACAACAATAGGCCCAAACATGGGTGAACCCATGGGTCGACATTCCCATACCCGTTACATATTCCCAAATCCCAAAAAGGACCCAAAAAGGGGTCAAGATCCCACAATCTCTGCTTCGTCTTTCACTCCGCCTTCGACAGGATGTTAAATTCCAAAATGGTCAAACTTGACCAAGGATCTCTCAAAACTTGGTCAAGGGACAACATGCCCCCAACACTCACTCGTGACTCGTCCTGAGTCACTCTGATGTAGGAAGTTATTATTCAAAAACCTCGAGCTTAGCTTGAGCTTCTTCAACTTGTTTCTATGCTATGACCTCTGGTTCAATAAACTCTTGGATGACTACATCATTCACGGGTCCTTCCAGGTGCTATTCAACTACATTAACAACCTTCTCTAGTTATGCTCCTTGACCTGCAACTTCTGTGAACAATTGGTAGGCCTTATCTTGTACTTGTTGGATTCTTTGAGTTACTTCCATATATCTACTTTGAATAGCATGAATCTGCTGCTGGGCGGTGCGTTGCTCTTGAAATCTCTTTGTTCTTTCCATAGCTGACAAGAGATTCAACTGTGCCTGTATCATTTTGTCTTGATACTTTGCCTCTTGGAGCTGCGATTCCAATGCTCTTAATTTTGGACTCTTAGCGAGTCGCTCCTATGTTAGGGCACTGCGATCACTCAGCTGCTTGTATTCCATAGTACAGGCCTTTAGTCTCTCAAATGTGCTGCTGGAAGTTACTTCTCTTTGGTCCTTCACATCTTGTGGGGTCTTGGGCACTGCATGTAGTTCTAAGTTTGTGATGCATTGCCATAGCTGCTGGATCACTTCTTCAAGTTGCTCTACTTGCTATGTAACTCGATCTTCTGCTTTTATTTCTACAACTATCACAGAGTGAAGTGCTCTATTGGCTGCTTCCTTTAGTTCGAGTTGCTTGGTGAGCAAATGTTATTTTCCTTGCGGTATCTGTGCTTTTTCTTCATCAAAATTCACCCAGAGAGAAATATTTTCCTATTTTGTAGCACTTCGTTTCTCTACAAGTACACCTTACACTTGCTTCAAGGCATGGGTGGATTGTTTGGTTTCTTCTTGTGCTCATCGAAGGTGATATTTGACTATATCAACTAATCGATGGAGTTGTGTTGGCTCGTCTCCCAGCTCTGGTGTTCCCAATGGCAGAGGCACAGTGGAGACTGCATGGCTGGAATGTAGTGCCTATTGTACCCCTCAGAGTTCGATTTCAATCCTATCATACATTGCTTCCTGCTTGGCCTCTTTTTTTTATGCTATTTTAAGTGAAGCATCATTCAGGGCTGCTATGAGGAACTCAAAGTCATCAGAGGTAAGGACAGTCTGCATCTTGGTCATGGAGGCTTTCAATTTCTTCCAGAAAGAAGGTTTCAGAGGTGAACCCTTTCTCTTCTTTAGGGCAGCAACCTCATCTCCTTGCTTCTGTTCAACTTCTTTGTTATATAAATCTTCACCATCACCTCCTTGCTCTGGTGATATGGAAGCAATCTTCATGGATGCACTGTCTAATCCTTGGACCTCTTCAGTCTTCTTTGTCCTACTAGGTCTGGGTGTATCCTACGCTGTTTCTAGGCTATCTATGTTGGATATCTCTGCAAGGGTCCACTAGAATAAGGAGGTCCATCGACCAGTCCTTAGTGATCTCCTCCAGGTCCTCCTCTGTTAGCTTGTAGTAGGAATGAATCTGTTAGCTTGTAGTAGGAATGAAATGCCAATCTCCGTTGAACTTCCTCAAAGGCCTGAATCGGTGTAGAGTGTTCGGAGTCATGCGAGGCTTGGACTGTATGGCTATCTTCAACTGATTGTAGTAGGTATGAAAAACAACATTTGACTGCCAATGTTTGTTCATATCACTGGAATAATAAAGTGTACAGAACTTTATGGCCAACGACTCAAATGGTTCGATGTTAGGGAATGTCACACCTTCTGGCATCTACAAGGTGATGAATGTGATAAGGATCAAAAGCCAAGTAAAGTGGAATTTGTAACCTTGATATTGTGCTTCTCTGTAGTCAAGTTCCAACTGGTTCACTAGGTACTTCACCTAGTTCATCTATAGGCCTTCCGCGCACTTCCCTGCAAGGTCGACTACAAAGACGATGACTTGGGTAGGTCGGTTCTTTCTTATGAACTTCCTTGCAATTAGTTGATAAGCGAGGCGTACTATGCCACTCTGGATAGAAGCTACTTTGTAGCCTCACATCCCCTTCTTGACATCGCTATAGGTGTCCTTGATCCTCTGTGCTAGAGCGTGATCAATGGATTTTCTTGGGTAAAACTCCTATGGATCAGGTCCTTGCATACTCAACCTTGTGATCCGATTGATCAACGTCATATCAACTATGAGACAATGGTGTTGGCACAGGGGCAGGCCCGGAGTTCAATGCTACAACATCGCACCAACAAAACCCTAACTACAGGCCCTTTTGGCAACACCTGCGAAGTAGATGAAGTCTCACCCGAGGTAGAGGCAGGGGTGGTTGCAAGACTCAGGTGTCTGCAACCTTATCTGGGACACAGATATGTGATTATATCACTTACATATCACTTAACATCAATCAATCATTAATATTTGACCCTTATTACACTTCACAGGTAGCACAGAGCATCGCATCATACACTTAGATTAAGGGTATCTTAGTACTTAGCAACAGTAAAATGATTCAGATCCAGTAGATCAACACTAAGCATCTTCATACACATCATATCTAATAAACATACACATATAATGAAGCACAAAGCATAAGCATATCCATCCAACCATATCAAGCACTTAACAAAAGTAGAAATAAGCACATTGAGTCAAAGCACAAAGCATAACACATGGATTTATGTGGTTCACCCCCACCCTAGGGCTACGTCCACCACTCTTCTTCTTTATTATCATCTTCAAGTGGTTACAATCACATAGCCATAAAAACCCTACTACGCACAGGACAGAAGGTATGTGCAGCTCACTAGATTCTTATTCCTTGCGGTATAGCACAAAGCTTGCTACGACTACTTATAGTGACTTGCACTCAACTTCTACAAGTCTCATATAGGCACTAAGCTATTAAAAATCTTACTTTCACTTAGCATTTATCACATAGACATACTCCTCCTACTACTCTTGCCTATCCTTCTATTTATACATACAAAAGTGGGCTTAAGCGTGGGTAAAACCCATGGGCTGACATCCCTTTCCCATTACATATTCCCAAAACCCAAAATGGGCCCAAAAGGGGGTCGAGATCCCATGATCTCTACTTTTCCTATCACTCCCTCTTTGAAAGGCTGTTGAAGTCTCCAAAATGGTCAAATATGACCAAGTGTTGCCAAAACTTGGTCAAGGGCTAATAGGCCCCCAACACTTACCTGTGGCTCATCCCGAGTCACTCTGGTCTGATCAGTTCTGCCTCAAATTCCTCGAGATTGGCTCGAGCTTCTTCAACATGCTGCTGTGCCATGAAATATTTCTCGGTGAACTCCTAGATGATTGATTCATTGACTGGTCCATTGAGGTACTACTCTGCTGAGATGGTGATCTGTTCTAGCTCTATTCCTTGGGTCTCGATATCCAAAAATAACATGCATGCCTTATCCTGCAAGGGTTGGATTCATTGAGTGACTTCCATTACTTTACTTTGAAGTGTGTGAATCTTCTGTTGGGCGGTGCACTGCTCATGAGACCTCTTCATTATTTCTACGGGTGCTAGGGCCTTCAACTGCATCTGTAGCTTTTCGGCTTCATGCTTCGCCTCCTAGAGTTGCGACTCTAATTTATGAAATTCTGTACTCTTGGTTAGGTTCTCATATATCTGCGCACTTATGCTACTTCATTGTTTGCATTCATCAGTGAGTTCTTTAATCCCTTCTACTATTCTTTGGGCAGTCATTTCTCGTTGGTTGCACACTTCTTGTGGGGTACGTGGTATGGTCTGAATCTCTAATTCCCCGACTCTTTGTTGAAGTTGCTGAATAACTTCAGCAAGATTCATCACTTGGCATTCTATGGATTCTTTTTCCTTCTTCTCTATGCCGGCCATAGAGTGAAATTCTCTGTTGACTACTTCTTCAATCCCTATCTACTTCACGAGCAACTTCTCTTTCTCTTTTTGGATCTTTGCTTTGTCTTCTTCAAATTTCGCTTGAAGAGTGTCCTTCTCTTGTTGTGCAACTTGATGTCGTTCAATGATTTCCTCCTGTGCTTGCTTTAAGGCCTGGGTGGCCTGTGCTATTTCTTCCTATGATTTCCAAAGGCATACTTTAACTATGTAAGCAATATTGCGGAGTTGAAATGGTTCATCTCCCTCTTCTGTTGTTCCTTCCAGCAGGGGCGCATTTGAGACTGCGTGGATAGACTAAAGTTCCTGCTGCACTCCTTGGAGCTCGATCTCAATTCTTTTGTACATTGTCTGTTTCTTAGCTTCCTACTTTTCTTCTATCTCTTCTATACCTTAATTCATAGTTGCGATGAGGAAACTGAAGTCATCTGGAGTGAGCGTGGTCTGCAACTTAGTTATGGGTGCTTTCGATTTATTCTGGGAGGAAGGTTCCGGAGGTGAGTCCTTCCGCTTCTTTATGATTTCTACTTCATGTTCTGGTATTTTTTCGAATTATTATAAGTCTTCACCATTACCTCCTTGATCTGGTGTAATGGAAGCCATCCTCACAGATAGGCTGTCTATATCCTAGACTTCCTCAACCTTCCTCGTCTTCTTTGTTTTCTTTGTCTTACTGGATCTAGGTGTATCCTGTTCAACTTCTGGGTTGTTGATGTCGGGCATTTCTGTAGGGTCTACTGAAACAAGGAGGTCCGCTGACCATTCCTTGGTGATCTCCTCCAGGTCTTCTTTTGTCAGCCTATAATAAGACTGAAGATTTTCCTTGTGCTCATCAGTGTATGATGTAATGTATATTAAATGGCGGTCCACGTTGAACTTCATCAAAGGTCGAAACCTGTATAAAGTATTCGGGGTCATGCGAGGCTTAGACTAAATGGAAACTTCAACTGAGTGTAGTAGGTATGGAAGACAACATTGGATTTCCACTGCTTATTCATATCATTTGAGTACCATAGTGTACTGAACTGCGTGGCCAGTGGTTCAAAGGGGTCGATGTTCGGGAAGGTTGCACCTTCTGATAGCTCCCATGCAACAAAATCTATAAGTATCAAGAGCCAGGTAAAATGGAATTCATGTCCTTGATCCTCGGCTTCTCTGCAGTCAATCTCTAGCTGATTCACCAGGTACTTCTCCTAGTTCATTTGTAGTCCCTCTGCACACTTCCTTGCGAGGTTGACTACAAATATGGATACTTGCATGGGTTGATTCTTGTGTACCAACTTCCCTGCGATCAGTTGACAGGTGAGGCACACTATGCTACTTTTAGTAGAAGCTACCTTGTAGCCTAGCGCGCCTTTCTCAACATCACCATAAGATTCTTTGATCTTTTGAGCAAGAGCACGGTCCGCGGTCTTTCTAGGATAGTAATCATGGGGATCAGGGACCTTCATAATAAGGCCCATGATCTGATTGATCAACATTGGATCAACTATTATGTGATGGTTTAACCATAAGAATCCTCCATGGTAACTCGCTAGTAGCAAATTCACACAAGCATTCACCTCCTGGTGTTTGTGGAAGTGCAGTATCTTCATAACGTTGAGCAGAGTGGACTGCATGAGGTTCATCATCCATTGCTGAGGGACGATCTTTGAATTCTTTCCCTTGTTTCTAGTTAGGTACTTGTACGAGGCAAGCATGCTGTAAACTTTATGATCCCCCAGGTTGAAGTCACTGAACTTAAATGCTGCAATCTTGTCTTGATATACACGGACTGTGCAAACCCCTTTCGATAGGTACGCAGTGACTAGAGTGTACTCAAAGTCTCTAGGCACACTGTCTCTATTGATCACACCACTCAGAGGTGGTATGTAAGAAGGTAGGATGGATGGAACCAACTTTGAATTGTCCATGTCATTTTTATGTTTGGTTCTTCTTTCTGCGTAGAATCGGGATGTTCCTGCTCGAGTAGTCGACGGGGAGGCTTGCACTCCTCTCATCAATGATGCCTGTAAACCTGTAGACAATCCTCTCTCTGACATGACTCTTTCAGCTATGAGGCTAGCGAGTACCTCTCTTACATATTCTTCAGCTGCGCTAAATTCATCATACATTTACACTTAGGATCAATATCTCATGTTCTCGAGGTAACGTAGGTACTGTAAAGAGTAAGAGTAGAGTAATCACTGTTCACAATTCCTATAGACTGCGGACTCAAATTCACAATTAGAAAAAGTGTCTTCCGTTCATGGCACGCTGGAATAAGTAAGTAACTTTGTAAATGATCTGTCGGATATCAACTTTAGTGCATTAAAAGTTTGAAAAGAATGCATTTAATAGTTTGTTGAATATATGAGATAACATTAACAGTCAACTGAATGCTGAAATCTGAAATATAATCAAACTGAAACACAGAAAGAGAAACAAAAAAATAAAATGAGAGTCACAAACAGATATTGATAACGGAGTTCACCCCCTTCACTGGGCTATGTCTCTGGGTCCCTCTCCAATGGGTACCGATCCAATTAA
Organism: Picea mariana; assembly: GCA_032191745.1. Lineage (NCBI taxonomy): Eukaryota > Viridiplantae > Streptophyta > Pinopsida > Pinales > Pinaceae > Picea > Picea mariana. Next base: position 33,614 of record JASDQU010713901.1, on the reverse strand, counting down.
TATCTTTTAAATGGTACAAAATGGTTCTGGACTCTGCAAATCAATTTCACAGCTATTGCATAACATAATGCTGAACAAAATCCTGTAAGACCTTCTCTCTGGAAAATTACAAATTAGCCTTCTAAGGCAAAGAAAAGACAAATAATAACAGAGATACAGTCGAATTTTACAATAACAACATCTGGACAAATTTTACAGCAGAACTCCCCTCTGTCCTCTGTCACCGTAAAATTAACTTCAACAGCTGTAAAACAGAATGTTGTACAACAGTCTTCAAGACCTCCTCTCTTGAAAGTTACAAACTGGTCTTCTTTAGGCAAAGAAGTCAGAGTATAACAGAGAATGTCGACTTTTCATACAACAACAATCTGAAAAAATTACAGCAAAACCCTATGTGCGTACTGGCTGAAACCCCTGGTTATAAAGCTACAGGTCGAGAGTTCAATCCCGATTTTGAAGCGTCTGTTCTATCCCTGTGAGATTCCATCACAACAGAATGATTCTTCAAATGCTAAACAAGGCTGAATCCCCTGTAATCGTGGCTATAATCAAGTTGTTGAAGCGTTCAGTGGGAGGATAGATCACGGGTTCAACTCATTTTAGAAGATACCATGTATACTTTATGGTTATAATAACCATCTGTTACTTTTAAAAGCCTGCCAAAATGTTACAAATGAGTCTGTTCTGCATCCTCCTGCCAAATGCCAACTCATTCCATGTAACAGACTGTTCCATACCCACCAAAACGTTGCAACAGGCTGTTCATACTATCCAAATGTTATAAATGGAACATCCATATCATATGAATATCCGCCAAAATGTTGCAACAGACTTTATGTTATGGAATGTCCACCAAACTTCACAACGAGCTGTGCACATATCCCACCAAATCTAAACCATGTTATAAATGGAACTCCACCAAATGTTATCAACAGCTGTACCAAAGGTTATATCCGCCATATATGAGAACTTCGCTATATGTGATCCGCCAAACTGAACCATTAAATGTGACATTGTGAAAACTACGCACCAAATGCATAACCGCCAAAACGTTCCGCTTGACCGTGCACCAAACATTAACTGTTAACCATTGACTGCGTGGCCCATGCTATTACATTTGATGTTACCATGTTAACCACATGGGCTTTGCCACATATGTTATATTATGGTTCCATTTGTTATATAATGTAATCCCCGTCCACCTTTCCATATGGACTTTGGTTATCACATATATTACCCGTCGGATATGTTACAATAACCATTTGATATTGCATGCTGACTTTGGTTATAACATAATAGATTATATCATATGATATTCCATGTTCTAGAACCGTGCTATTTAACATGAATGTTCATTGGATGGGGTTTGTCACAGATGCTAAGTTTAGCTTTCATGACATGTTATATAGTCTAGCTTGAAATGTTTTCATATGTTTTTAACCATATGTAATAACTTTGCTAAAGACTATGTATACATCTCTAACCCCCTTTTCAAAGGTGGTAAAGTGTTGATTCTTACCAAACCTGGCTTCCATTGTACCATTTCCTCTTTATCTTGGATCAGTGTAACTTTGAAGATGAATGACCCCCTGGATCATTCCTCCCCATTGGAGAGCTTTTGGACCTCCAAAATCCTAGATCACCCTGTAGGTAAGTGAGGGTACAATTTCCTCACCTTTCCAATCTCCATACATCCCACCTTGCTTAGAATCTGCATATTAGTCTCCTTGTCCATGACCAAAGGAGGTTCATACCATTTAAAATTCTTTGCATATACAATTGTATTCATGGGAGATAATCTCAAACAGAAATAATGTTTACACTTCTTTTCAAAGATCTTAAAATAATCATAAACAAAATTGATCTTTTTACCTTTCAATCTTCCCTTGGTGATCTGCAACCAAACTTGCTTTTCAACCTCAAACAGATGATGATTTTCATGTCTGGCTTTGCAAATTGCCTGACTCGTCTCCTGCTGTTCTTGCACTATCTGTTGCCTGACTCGTCTCATGATGTCCACCTCTCACATCTTTTATGCCGAAAGAAAAGTTCACATGTGACTTCAACAGATAACAAAAACAATTCTCAAAAGGAGATTTAATGCACTGCATGTGCTGCAACTGTTTACCCCAAACCTTAGGATGTTCATCACAATAATTTTGAAGAAATTGAATAATCATCCGATTCATGCCAAGATTTGGAAAAGGCATGCTTTGCTGCAACTGCACTTCATGTTGTACATATCTATTAAGTGATAGTCCTTCAGGTCCCTGTAACAAAGCACCATACTCGGGAACACTTTTAATTAATTCAATTCCATGTTCCAGATTACCACTTTCCGATGATTCACATTTAACAACCATTAATGCAAACTTCCTACTAGCATTCACTATCATTTTCATTTGACTTGTAGTGACTAATGCTAGATTTGTTTTCATACGATGTGCACGAACAATGTATTCCACACCACCTTTAAAGAGATGATATTTTTTATGCTCTCTATAAAAGACTACTTTCCGATCATACAAATATGGACTCCCAAGTACAATTCCACAAATGTCAAGTGGCACTACATCCAGTTCTACCTCATCTATAAACTTTTCAGTGATTGCAAATTTCAAAACACATTTCTTTGTAACTTGCTACTCTGTATCATTAGTAACCCAACCAAGAGGATAGGGTTTTTAAGGAGGACTAGTAACTAGATTAAGTTTCTTAACCACTTCTTCTGATATCAAATTGACTTGAGAACCACTATCAAACAATGTGTCAACTTTTGTATGATTTGTAATGACACGAACATGAAACAATTCACTTCTTCTTTTATCACTTTGCATAGAAGTAGATAGAAGATTTGTAGTTGTACTTGCACATGAATTAGAACTTGAACTTGCATCAATGGAAAGCGATATACCTTTATCTTTACCTCAGATCCCTATTGCTGTGATCTTAGTCTCATCACCTGAATCAGATCCCAAGTCCTGAATCACTACTGCAGCAACTGCTTGATTATCTTTATCTTTGTTTTTATTTCTTCCCATCCATTTAGGCTCTAATTCCGGATGAAGTTTCCAACACCTAGAAACATCATGCTCTTTCTGACAATGTGAGCATGTGGGTTTTTCACCCTCTTTCTTGATGATAGCTGATTTCTTTCCCTTTTCTTTGCTTTTATCTTTGTTTTCAAATTTAGATGATTTCTTCATAAAAGAATCATTATCATGCTAATCCCTAGCTTCTAAATGTGTATCTTGAACACATACATCATCCAAATTACTGGGATTAAACATTAACAAAGTATGTCGCAAATAGGAATGCATGCCACCAATATATTTAAGAAGAGTTTCTTGCGTATCCAATGCAACATTCAATGCAATAACCCTCTTTATAAATTCATGAGTATATTCTTGAATGCTTTGTCCTTTAGCTTGTCTAAAATTTTTCCAACTCATTATTAATTGCTGCATGTGACCTAAAGGATAAAATTGCTTTCCTAATACTTCAATGAGTTCATTCCAAACTAAAATTATTTTACCATGCTTTCAGAGATCTTGCTGAATCTTGCTCTCCCACCAAGTAAGAGCCATCCCACTCATTCACAAAGTGGCCAACTGAATCCTGGAAGGGTCATCATTAATGCCCTGCACCCTGCAATATACTTCAAGCTGCCTGATCCAATTGTCTAACTTTTCAGCATCTAAATCTCCATTATAAATTGGTAGT